>VZRJ01003222.1:478-23129 GCA_013397565.1 Ptilonorhynchus violaceus
TGTGGTATGGTGGGCGGTGGTCCAAATACAAGTATGGGGAGGCCTGGCAGATTGATTACATCACGCTGCCACAAACCCGCCAAGGCAAGCGCTATGTACTCACAATGGTAGAAGCAACCACTGGATGGTTGGAGACCCACCTGGTGCCTCACACTGCTGCCCGGAACACCATCCAGGGCCTCGAAAAGCAAGTCCTGGGGAGGCATGGTACCCCTGAGAGAACTGAGTCTGACAATGGGACTCATTTCAAAAATAGCTTCATAGACACTTGGGCTAGAGAACATGGTATTGAGTGGGTGTACCATACTCCTTATCATGCAGCAGCTGCTGGGAAGGTTGAGTGGTGCAACAGACTACCAAAAACCACCTTGAAGGCACTGGGAGGGGGGAGCTTCAAAAATTGGGAGCTGCATTTACCAAAGGCTACCTGGTTGGTCAACACCCAAGGCTCCACTAACTGAGCTGGCCCTGCCCAATCCGAACACCTCCGTACAGCAGACAGAGACAAGGTTTTGGTGGTGCATATGAGGGGTATGTTGGGAAAGACTGTTTGGATCAATTCTGCCTCAAGCAATGACAAACCCATCTGTAGAGCTGTTTTTGCTCAGGGACCTGGTTGCACCTGGTGGGTAATGCAGAGGGACAGGGAAACACATTGTGTACCTCAGGGGGATTTGATTTTGGAGGAGGACAGCTCGTAATGTTAGAATGTCTATGTACCACTGCCTGCTGAATTTCACTGCCAATATTTGTATATGTATATATGTATATATGTTTAGATATGTCTGTTTAAAGTTAAAATGTATTAATTTGGGCATTCAGCAGATGACATGAAATGAAGGGTGGAATGTCCTGGAGTGATCTATTCCATAATCCTCCACTTATGCCCACAAATTGTTATTTTTTTCTCTTTCCATCCCCTCCCCTTCCCGGCTTGGGGGTATCACGTGAGCCCAGCTGGGATCCTGGAGGTGGTGGGACCGGGAGTGGCTCTCTCTCTCTTCCGGTTTGGGGGAGCCGGGGAGATGCTCCCTCTCTTCTGGTTCGGGGCGCAGGAAGCCCCATCCTCTCTTCCAGTTCTGGAATCCGTATGTGTTGGCTGCATCTGCAGAGAGATGAGACTGGAGCTATTTGTCTTCTGCTGGTCCTGCTGCCCTGCCATGCCCTGCTGTGTCCTGCTGCGGCGGCTGCTGCCCGGGAGTCTAGACCGGCGCTGCCCCTGCCGGACCCCTGCACTGCAGTGGGTTTTCTTCTCCCGCAGCACTGAGCCACGTGGTTTCTCTGCTTGGCTGACTTGCTTTTTGGCCCAAGCAAAACACTTCTCTTTTTCCCCTCCATTGGTGAAGCTGGAGCAGCATTTCTTTGACTGCCGGGAACTGAACTGAACTGCTGCTCCAAAATCGGTAGGAGAGGGACCTCCGAGGGTGGAGCCGCTCCACATCACACCCCAAGCCCCAGAGAGCCAAGCTGGGGAGAGAAAGCACACCAAAAGGCTCCAGCCCAGCTGTTTTTGCCTGCTGTAACTGCCATCAGAGGGAAAAAAGTCAACACTGGAATTTTTCTCTGCTACAGGACTGCTCCATGGGGGTGGGGGGTCTACTGCCCCTCCACGTGGAAAGCCGGCACCATATTTTTGGACCACATGTTGGGAAAGGTGTATGCCTCCTACACTGCCTCCACTCTCCGGACCCCTTTTTTGGGTTTTTGTTTCTGTGTGCGTGGTCAGAAGTGGGTTCTGACAGTTAAGTGCTTAACAATTATTTACACGTTTTTCTCTTGCCTGGTGGGCAGGAATTCTGTTTGTTAATACACCATTTAATTTTTTTTCACTTTTGTCTATTGGTATTCATTCCCTATTGGTGGAAAGGGGATTTTTTGAACCCTTTGGAGAGAAGGAGTCAGTCCAAAGAGTTTCACTTAAATTTGTCTCAAAACCGAGACACCACTTCCTGGCAAGCAAGGTTCAGGTACGGTGCTGTAAAGCAGACCTCATCTTTTCAGGATCATGCATCCTTATTTGTTCATAATAATTTGTATAGAAGGAAAGTGTCATTGTATAATGGGAAACTGAGACCCTGTAGAAAACAAGATCCACAGAAAGTTAAGTAACTTGACAAGGAAGCCTGTGCCAGAACACAGAGAACACTTCAGGTCTCCTAAGCCCCCCTCAGGACCCTGACCTTAAATCTGCTTTGAGTCAGTCCTGCTAATGGGACATAGTCAGCTGAAATGTGGTCTGAATTAGCAAAAGTTAGCGAAAACATGATGTTGCAAGTTTTAAGATGAAGCAAAAATTTTCTGCATGTGTGCTGCAGTATTTTTTCCAAGTGTTTGTAGCTTTGTGAGGTAAACTTGTGTTAAGTTATAGCAGTATGGTACATGAGAATGTAATAGGCTGCTGTATTGGGTCAGGCTATGAGTCCACTGAGCTCATCACGTTGCCTTTAGATGTAGCCAGTGTCAGCTGTGGGGTCTGGGGTGGTCAGCCTGTCCCATTCCAGCAGACAGCTGGGCAGAGACTTCCTGCACCAGAAGCCACATCTGACCCATCATGGTTTAGAGTCACCAAAGGACTGTTCCCCATTAATTGTTCAAAAATGTGTATTTTTGATCCCCGCTGTATTCTGTGGCTTTAGGTTACCAAATCCGATTTCTGCCTGGGTAACAAAACATCAAAAGTGAGGCTTTATAATATTTCACAAATTTTCTAGGACTAAAGCATTGAAAATAGGAGAGATGGCAAAAAGTTTGGGTTTTTAAGGTTTCACTTACTTCATAAATATCACTTGTGGCAGCTTAGCAGCTTAGGTTTAGACAAGATTTACCTATCTGCTTTTATTTCATTTAGGGCAAAAGATTCAGTGAGCTTCTATTGTCTCAGTACTATTTTATTTTTGAAAACTGGTCCTTATGCTAAAAATATTTCATCTGGATATATGTTATTTTTTCTTTCTGTGCAGTTAATTTTTGTGACTACAGTACTAAGAGAGTGAACATTTCTGAAAGCAATATAAAACCTTTTACTTCTGAATGGATTATAGCAGGTAAATATGGACACTCCAAAGAAAAATGTGAACCTGATACTGTGAATGGTATGTGTTTCTTTCCTTTTGCTTCCATTTCCCAAAAGTAAATGGAAGGTTTGTCGGATGTCGGATTATTAGATCGACATTATTATTATTAGATGAGAGGTCTGTGTTCGAAGCCGGAACTCCATAGCTCAGGCAGGAGGAGCACAGACTTTTCCACAGAGCTTTCTACTCCAAATGCAGAGAATTTAAGGTACACATGATGAGTGTCTGGGGCTTCTGAAGAGCCTTTTAATAGAAAAACAATCTGTTTATATCCTACTATTTAGCGTGAGGATTCATGATGCTTTCCATCAGCTGTGGTTCCATGAACTGTCTAGATTTTCGAGACCCTGTAGAGGAACAAGCATTGCACGGCTGCTCCACATGTCCTTTGCATTTCTTTCATGACATATAAACTATGATTTTCAGGATATGATAAAAAGTCTTTCTGACAGCTCAGAGCTGATGCCAGCGCCTCCCATTTAAGAGATGTGTTTCTGCAGGTCTAACATAACTAAAACCTGTCTGATTTTGACGTAAAGAATGTCAGCCACTCTGACAGGATTGTGTACATGAATGTAAAACACGTGTTCTAAAAAGATCAATAACTAGTTAAATAATTGATGGTCACTTGTAACAATGAAAGACAAATTTTTACAAGCAAACAGAAAATAATACTGGATAGGGTGTCACCCCCAGAGAGCAGTTTTAATTCCCACTGAGGTCATATATATGTGTGAGAGCTTCTGTACTAAATGCATATCTTTCTGCTTTTACAAGGTAATATTCCAATAGCAATCCCGACGTGCTCCAGAGAAAGGAAAGTTCCTACTTTAAAGCCCCTCCAAATTCTGAATTCTAATGAAAATCTGGACTCCTTAGCATCACAGGTAATCTTAAACTACTATTTAAACAGTGTCTGAGATTCTGCATCAGCCCACGGAAAAAAAAGGGGCCAGGGGATAGAAAATTGATGCAAGAAATATATATGTTATGTTTCTCAAAACTTTGCAGAAAGCAAAGCCTTTCTCAGTGGCATTCTTGGCATGTGTCTGTCTTGCAGATGGCCTGAATTTCCAATGGTGATTATTTTATTTTGCTTGGGTTTGCCTGAACACAGCATCCCATTCCATATTTCTTAACTGGCCTGCAATTTCCTCAGTCAGGTTCCCAGTTCACAGCAAATGCCTCTGACTGGAGGTGATGCCAACCCAGGATTCCAAATCAGTGAGAATGTGCAAAGAATTTGGAGAAGACTGGCATGAGAGGGATACTGACACCAACATGTTCAGAAGGATTAAGAGTAAAGCCTTCTCATTCAGTCCTACAATCAGCTGAACACAGACAGAATATTTCTGTCCCTCAGGAATCCAAATTCAAACTCTCTTGTATGAATGACATGCATAAATCAATAAACCCATAAGTCTTGCTCTAAGGCTTAGCTCTACCAGATCTGAAAAACATGGAGAGCTGAACACGACTAAGCACATTACAGTGACTGCTTCTCTTCTGCTTCTGTGTTTCATTTCTTTATCACTGGTCCCAATTGAAAAAAAAAAAAAAGAAAAAGAAAAAAATACACTAGCTACAGTCCCTTTAAATAAGAGAAGTCCTTTTCCTTGTGCATTTTTGCTTGACTACTGTACCTTCAACCCAACATTTCACCTGCTTGGATCCTTTGCTGAGAAACTCTTGAGCTCAATATTACATTTTCCCAGTACATAGCCTTCACTAAATGTTTCAAAGTAATATATAATAATAGCAGTATCTATTTATAATGCCAGTAAGGTGTGACATATGGTTATGCCGCTGCCATGAGTAATTTGGGGTTTTTTTGGGAGCTGTGATGTCGGGCTGCCATCTAGTGAGCTGAGGGCCACTTGGGGAGCAGCGGAATGGGAGGAGGAGGTGTTCATGCTAGTGATCCAGGGCCCAGGCTTAAAAGGATTTGATTACTTACTTTTAAACAGAAATATTTACTTTGAATCCAAGGTCATGCTAACATCAGAAGCAAGAACAGTGAAAACAGGCATTCATGATATACTGTTGGTCCATGATGCAAATGCAGATGTTTTCAAGTCAAATAATATCATTTCCAGTAATTATAAATGCCAATTTCCTTTCTCCCTATGCAACACATTCACCATTCTTTCCTACCATTCCAAGCTTTATCAACGCTTCAAAGCTGCATGATAGAATTAATCTTGATTTTGATAGCTTCCCAACATAAATAATCCGAAAACAATTCAGTTATGAAAGCTATTCCGTAAAGTTATTCATTGACAGGATTAGGAAACAGATGACTTGACCTGATGATTAGCAGATTTTCTGTCTCTTACTGTTATCTAGCTATACCTTCATATATCATGTAATTAACACCTCAACTTTTTTTGGTTTTAGACTCTTAAGATGCTATAGACATTTACTCTCTACCCATTCAGTGCTAGCTAACTCAAACTGGACTCAACCAGTGCTTATAGTAATTCTTATTAGTACCTCCAGCACCATTTAATACTGGTCAAATACAAGCAGTTTTCTGAGGGAGGTTGTGGATATTCAAAGTGAGCCCCTGAGCAGCCTGGTTTCAGCCACTTCTGCTGGGCCAGGGGACCTCCAGGGCTCCCTTCCAACCCAAGTACTCTGTGAATTCATGAAAACAATCTCCAGGGAGAATTTGCAAACACCACATACTTGATGTTAGCATAAACATTTTAGACCACCAATTACTTGTATATTTTTATTTTGTGTGAGAAGGTTATAAAAGTGGTGACTTTTTCCTTTTCTCATTTTCTTTCTGTTGAATAACATTTTCCTCACAGGTTGAAACTGCGGGCTCCAGCAAGGTTTCAGCTATTGCAAGTAACACAAATATCCTCACCTCTGTGCCAGAGCTACTGACCACACAGAACATCATTGCTGCTGCAAACATCACAGTGCAGATTATAAAAAAGCCAAACGTTTCAGAAGACTTTCAGATGAGTCTTTTTAGGACTAAAATAAGATTTCTGGGGCTCAATAGTTGGGATATCGATTCTGTCCCCCTTCTACCAGCAGAAAAGACACTGCCCTTTCTTTTAACTGTAATAACACCACAACCAAATTGTTATAAGTAGTGGCAGTCAAGGTTGGCTTTCGTATACAAGTTTTATGGTTAATTATAATTGTTAAAGTCGTTAATAGAGTTAATGAGTTAATTGTTGTATATCTTATTAATGAGTTCGAGTTAGCAATTGTACTTAGGAATGTGGGTGATGACTGATGATCGAAAGTTTACAGAAAATGAGTTTATTGTTGAAGTTCTGTTGTATGTTCCCGATGCTGTAAAATGATTTAATAACGTTAATTTTTGTAATATGGAATTGTGTCAACAAAATGGCCGATGGCAGCTAAGGGGTGGGCTACTGGAACCTTCTAAGAAGGTTCCAGTAAATGTCAATCAGGTCAGGACCACTCCCTGTCTGATGCCAAGTGGGCGGGCAGGGAGGAGGACCCGACTGTTTAGACCTTTGATTGGATGGAAGTATCCATTCCTCTGACTGACAACCCAGATGCATAAAAGGCGCAACACCAGCCCCGAGAGGCGTGCCTCTGGCCAGCTCGGTTATACACCCAGCGCTGTTACTTTGCCTTGTGTAATTCGCAGACCATGAGGTCTATCCCCAATTGTCAGTTTCTTTTTAATAAATTATTCAAAGTTTTGACAACATGAGGCGTCATTTCTCACACAAATGCATTAATTTTGCCATTTAGCAGAGTTATTTAAGCATCCTTGAGCACGTACTTGTGGAATCACTGCTGGGTTTGTTCTCAGAGCTGAGAGTAAATTTTTTTCTTTTCAGCTTTTTAGACATATATCTGAAATTTTAATATGAACACCATTTAATGTTTAAGTTAATAATTTAATCCTTACTAGCTAAATTAATAAAAGTGTGGCATTTATGAACACATAGGCACAAAGCTGGTGTTCTCTTGAATGGCTTCCTGTACTTTTCTACTCTGTTGTGTACTTTCAAGCAATGCTTGTTAAGTGTTCTTACTTTGCCCATTCACTGTGTAGCACACAGGGTGATTTATTTAATTGCATTTGAACATTGCCTTTTTTTCTGCTTGTCTCAGGCTTCTGTGGCAGTAATGGCTACAGTGAGTCAACTCTTGGATGCCAACAAAACAGAATTCATCCACAATAATCTTGTTGATGCTACAACAAGGTAACTTTAGCTTTTGCCATTTTCTTTAGATGTAGGCAACTGCATTTCCCCTTCTGGTTCAGGATGAAAGAGGTTTGTGAATAAGTCAAAATATTTTTAGCATTCAATTCCAATGTGTACTTTCCAATTTACACCAATATAAACACTGCTGTATTCTTCTCCTTTGGAGAAATGAAGCGGATAGGAAACGAGGAACACTTCCCACTGGAGAACCAAATCAGGGAGTAAGCTCAGAAACTGAACCTGTAGCTGTATAATAACAAATAATGATAACTTTTATCCCACTCATTATTTTGATGCAGCCTTACAAAAACAATGGAGGAATTTTCTTTGACTGGCAACATCTCACAGCCCAATGATGCAATCCAGTCTGCTCTGCTGAAATTAAGCTCCTCCACAATTCTGTTTTTGGCACAGAGAAGTAAGTCCTGTGTGTTGTTGGATTTATCTGGGCATGACAGTATAAACCATAAATCCTAACTCATACAGTGCTACTTGTTGCAGATACATCACTGGGAAAGTATCAGTCAACAAAACGAGAAATACAGGAAAATGTTCCTGGGCTTATTGGTGACCTCAGTACTGCAGTTCAGATACTGTTCAACATTGTCAGTAACTTCTTTCTCCTTTTGAAAACTGCAGCTGGGAAAATTTTTGATGAATATTCACTACAAATCTCTTTTGGGGAAAAAAACCCTTAGCTGGTTGGTTGTCATGCATTCTGATGCCATACAGTGGTAGAAGAAATGCACATGTCAAATGAACTGGAAAATCTTACTTATAGAAGAATGCAAATGTACATCTAATGGCCAGAATGCTTTTGATATTTTGGACTTTTTAATTTGTTTTGTTTTCTAAAATTGAAAGTGTGTTGAATTTTTGACCATACTGCAACAAACATCGAGATCAAGAACAAGTAGATACTTACTTCACCTGAAATCTGAAAATATTAACTATTTCAACTAAAATCACTACTACTGCCAGGTGTCAGCCAGGACATCCACATCCTAACACCTGCAAATTGGATTACTTACCTGGGATTTTTCCAGATGTCCATTGCTGGAAATCCACACTCCGCAGTGCTTGGAGGATAAATTGGTGTTGACCAGGAGAGGAAAAAAAAGAAAAAAGGTTATAGTTCCTGTGCTTCATTTGCTTCAGAAGCTGGTGGTGTGGGAGAGCTGAGCTTCAAACCTGTGCATTTCTACGACATCACAAGAGTTTCAGACTGGGCACCTGAAACCAGCAGACTTGTCCCCAGTCTCTCAGTGTAGTGTCAGTAACACTGAGACACCCCAACAGCATAATGAAGGTGAAGTCAGTAGAGCACTTAGACATCATAATGGTGAACATCATTCGAATACAAGTCCACAGGGAAATGAATAATTCAGTCCTCCCACCAGGATTAGAAAAGATGTGAAAAGATAAATCAGGTAGCCTCACGCACCCAGCACTGACAACAAAAAAATCACTGAATAACTCATTAACTGGTTACTGTCCTTTCTGTTCACTCTTTCAGATAACAATACTGTGGAAAAACAGTGTGATTGTGTAATTAAAGCCTTTATCGTAATGCCAGTATATCATAACACTTCCCTCAAGACAGATCAACATCAAATGCACAGCTTGTCTTTAAAAAAGTCCCAACAGATTTCTTTAATATTAAGTGCACATTTGTGATATTTTGTAGAGACAAAGTTACATTAGTCTCACTTGGTGATCACATCAGAGAGAGATAAAATCAGTCTCTCTTGATCTTAAATCAAAAGGATAAAATCAATAACAAAATCTATTATATAATCCAAGATTTTTACTTCCTCACTGAAGCAACAACTAAGATGAGTGGTTTAAATCACATAGATGAACTCTAATTTGCTAGAAGTGTGCAAAAGAAACACAATCAAAAAGTGGGATCTGAAGGCAAAAACCCAGGCAGCCTCTTATCCTTTGACTTCCCACTAACTGTAAATGTCCCTGGTGTGACTATTTCTTATTTAGTGTTATTAAAAGCCTGGCCTTTTGGACTGTATGCATATATTGGGATTTAGGATATTATTTTCCTTATTTACTGGTATTTTTCCCCAGAAATTATATTAAGAGAAGGGTAATAATTGTTTTCACATTCCACCTCAGCAAAAATTGAAAACGTCGCTTGAGATTCATGGGAAAAGCAGCCATTCTCTACTACTTATATGGATTCTAAAAAAAAATCTAAACAAAAATCTGTAAACGCTGAATGTGTGCAACAGCATAGTGTAGGCTTCCTCAAAAGCACCAGCTTCTCTGATATCTGCTATCTATACCTGCTTGTCTCGTTGCCTCATGAAGGTTCATCAGACAATGGCAGAGTTGGATTTGTCCCGTATCAAAATGACAAACTCTTCCAGTCAAGGATTTACCAGAGTCTCCACAGTTTGTCTAAACAAGTTATCTCTGCAATATTGATGGTGGAGTAGCAAGCAGTGTTGAAATAGCCTTCAGTCCCAAGGTAAGCCTCTGTAAGAAACACCATGGCCAGCTTGAACCAGAGGCTGCCCTTTGCCCTACTACTATCTTCAGGACTTAGGGAAAGAGACTCCAGCAGAGGCATTTGGATTTTTTTGGTTTTTTGCATACTGCCTTGATTTTTGGCAATAAGCAATTGACAGAGTCTGTGGGATAAATAGGTGACATAAGTGAAGGGTGTTTAGATGATGTGGCACAGAAAATGTTCTTCAACTTCTGTGTTTAACAGCTGATATTACTGACTCAGTACTGCTAAACTGGGGCATTTGCAAGCAAAACTGTATTCCATAAAAAGTTACAGGTATGCCAGAGTGGATTTGTCCTAGGTTAGTCCTATATCAAGAATGAAAAAACCGGGTCTCTGGAGGGCAGTTTTACTCTCCAGAAGACTATCAAAATTTTGGAAAAGAAGAAAATGTCAACATAGCCCAATATGTGTACTAATGTGGGGAGTGTTCATTTTTCATACCATCTTTTAACTCCTACTTCCAGTTAAAACCATTGTGTGCTTTTACTTCCTCCACTAGGAGTGGATTCCAGATTTTACTGTTTTCTTGCAGGAAATGCTCTATGTGAGTGTTCATTTGTCAAAACCCCTGAATTTTTAGACAATATGTATTCATGTTTGGCATGGTTTCTCCAGAAAACAGTAGTTGGCTTCTTCTTGCAATATTTAACAAAGCTTTTAAGCTCAAATACATACATATGACAGATTAGTAATCATCACCACAGAACCATACAGCTAAGTGATCCAGGAAATGTGTCACTTGTAAGAAAATTACTGAAACAAACTTACAACTGATTTTTTTACTCCTACTTTTATTCCTCATTTTTAATTGAACTACGTAATACCGTGAATAGTTGTGTTCACTTCTTATTTGCGCTTCAAGCTGCTTGCTGCTCATTACAAAGCAGTTCTAATTGCAGTACCCTGCAGAAGTATGTTGTCTGAAAATTACTGCATGTCATTTGATGCGTGAGGGCATGAGCACTGCTGTGCTGCAGGAGAGGAGGGGATGGGTCACTGCATTTATCATTGTCTGCTTCTTGTTCCAGTGTGGATTCAGCTCTGGCTGGCAGCAACGTAGTGCTACCAGTATCTGAAAGCTGTTGTTTGGTTTACATGTAATTCAGCTGGCAGTTGTTTAATGCTTAGTCAGTGGTAATCTGAATCCTAATTACCTGATTAATTTGCAGGAATTCGTAATTTCATTGGCAATCTTGACTGAGAAAGACACAGAAGTTCAAAATGCCAAATTATGCTGTTACTGATATCATTCATAAGGCTTACTGGAAACCCATACATTGTTTAGTAGCTGCCAGCTCTGCTTTCAAAACCAAATCATTGCCAGTACACGCTGTTTGCTGGTGCCTATCTCTATGTTTCTGCAGCCACTTTTTCTCCTTGCAATCCCAATCCATAGTATGACACATCCGAACTGCAGCTGCATGATCATGTCTGTGTCTTTTGGGATTACAGTGTAAAGGACTGGAGCACCACTGGCTGTGCAAGAGGAAGAGACCAGTTCTTGAGATGCAGGTGTAATCACACGACTAATTTTGCTGTTCTGATGGTAGGGCATTGTCCTTTCTTGAATGCGAAGAGTCTGGAGTTGTTTAATTTGTTCATTTGTCCAGTTGTTTTTAACCATAAGACCAGCACGGCAATATAAGGGCATAGGTGCACTCAGCTAGAACGCACAGAAGTTTAAGATGTCCCCATGTACTTGTTTCTGCCCTGTGAGATCTAGCAAATTGGGCAAGTTGTGCCCAAACTGCTGAATAGCCAAATGTATCGGCAAGCCCTGGGTTCCTCTGACACGACCTGTGGCTGTGCCCACCTGTCTGTGCACCTCCACAGAAGGGAAGGACTGCCCTAAGTCATTCCCCTTGCTCAGCTGTTGTAGCCTCCAGCTCTGCACCTCCATTGCCACAGCTGGTGGTTAAATGAGGGTTTGTCTAAAGCCTAAAGCACCCCCAGATGAACAGTAAAGTAGCCTGGAATCTGGGCTAGCTGTGGCACTGCCTTGTAAATAACTCAGAGGATTTAGCATTAACTGCTTCCTTTGCTTATATGTTTCTAAAAAGCAATTTCTCTGTAAATATTAAGTCTTCAACCATAAAGCTTTATACACCGCCCTCTTGTACTAACAGGACTATTTAGGAATGACTGTCTGTTTCTGACGTTTGTTATTCTTTCAGTACTTATTTCAGCTTCTCTAAACAAAACACACCCTGGATAAAATCACATATCTGTGGTCACCAACTGCAGCAGAGACAGGATTTCAGAGTTCATTTTTACTCTGTCTTCATAGAACAGCTTTTCCATATTTGTACTGTTTACTTGTTTCTGTATTTCCCTTTATGTTATGCATGTCCTTATTGCACAAAGTAACTGTATTCTAAAGAAGATTCCCATTTGTTTATGCAAATGCAACAGTATTTTCTGTTTCACTGAATACATTTACATTTACTTGCTGCTTTGGTGTCACTATACAAACATAGACTGGTTTCAATTTATAATTCTTTGTAGCATCTTACCTTAGACCAAGAAGCCAAAATTCAGAACGCTCACCAGTATGAAGAGTTAAAGCTGTTTTATCCAGTCTGTGTCACCTTGTATTTTAATATGAATAATTTAATCTGCTATTTTGATGAATATTTGATTGACATTGCTAAATCTCTTTTTGGTGTTCTTCACAAGCTTCTCTAGTTTTTAGGTCCAGAATAATTTTGTGTGATCTAAAAATGTTGGCAGTGGCTAGCAATATTTATAACTTAACTAAAACATTCTTGTTTCTATGTGCAACTAGAAACACAAACTTCAGAAACAAATTTATCTCTTCTCATCTGAGATAACTGATACAATTTGTTTTCTAGGCCTTTCAGATCAGATATAAATACACAAAGCCTTTGGATTATATTTCTTATATTGGTGTTGGACAGTCCATGGCAGGTCTGGTTATTACCATTTTGTTTCAAATATTCACCAGGTAAGAGGGAAGATGTTAAACTGCAAGTATTTTACACTAAATTACAATATTTTGTTCCAATTATAGTTTGAGGAAAACAATTAAAAGTAGCCAGTTTAGAACATATTGCAATATTATTGATTATCAGATTATATATTTAAAAATAGCTAAATCCTATAGCATGGCTTGGGAAGTAAGTGTGACTTACTGGTTAAAGGGCAGACATGAGACGTCTCAGCCGTGTTTTTATCTCAAGATGAAACTTTAACACTTTTGTTAATGTTATTATTTCAATGTGAGGCAATATACATAATTATGATTCATTAAATACACCTTAAAATATGTGAGGTTTGAAAAGTGATGACAGGGTATGGAAGAGCTCAGTATGGTAACAAGATTTTCATGGGAACCACTAGGCATGGGCCGCTGACAAGAGAAACCTTTCCATAGCTTCAGCAGGGCAGCTCCCCAGCTAGAGCAAAGTAGGCAGCGTGTGCTCCTGAGGAGCAGGCCAAGGGTTGATCCTTTTGCCATCACCGTGTCTAACATTTGGGTGATGTCCCACAGTGATGTTTTCCCCATCTCCATGAGATAAGGGTTGTCTGCCGTTTCTGTTGCATTACATGTTCCGCGCTGACATCTCTGTTACTGCCCTGCCCAGGCAGTTTACAACACAGACCCAGTGCTGTATTATTGCTGCACAGATCTGTGATACACGTTGAGCTTTTCAGTTCACTGTCTCACTTAATACTAGGCTTTAAAAATGTGTCACAGAGCTCCACCACCAGTATGACCTCCCCTGTACCTTGGTATTATGATGTGTAAACAGTTATCCTTTTTCTAGCCACTAGCTGCTTGTGCTACTGTTTTATTGTGAGCGACTTAATACAAACACAATTGCAGCAGATTTCCTTGATGGACGTGCCTGTGATTAATGGTGTCCTGTGATTCCCCTTTGAACAATGAGCAAAGTCATGCCACCAGAGTTGTAGTTATAATAGATGAATGTGTGTTTCTCATCCTGCTTGCACTAACATAGATTTGGAGCAACTCCATCAAGGTCAATGTTTTTAAGATTGTAGGAGCTTCCAGACTTTGCCTTTTAAATGCATTTATTTCTGATCATTTTTTAAATATATATATATATATATGTACACACACACACACACACATAAAATATACATTTATATATACATACACATATACTATATATAATATTTAAAATGCCAAGGGAGCTGGTGGAGTCACCATACCCGGTGGTGTTCAAGGAAAGACTGGACATGGCACTCAGTGCCATGGTCTAGCTAATATTGGTGGTGTTCCATCACAAGTTGGACTCAATGATCTTGGAGGTCTTTCCCAACCTAATTGATTCTGTGATTCTGTGATTCTGAGATAAGACAAAGTTTGGAAGTGGAGGTTTATTATTCTCTTGCACTTTGGAGAATGGTTAGAAACACTTGTTTTATGCTACTTCACTTCTTAACACTGAAGAAAAGGATTCCAAAAAGAGCAGAGAGGGGAAAAAAAATGTATCCCAAACTGCTGTTAGTCAAGGCCTAGTCCTAAAAGATGCTGAGTATTCTCTGTTTTAGTCAAAGTCAGACAAAACTGATGGATTTGGTAAGTTGTCTGAGAGTAATATTGATGTAATTCTGCAAACAAGTTATTGTTTTGGTTTCTGTCTGTATTAAAGACTCTGCTCTCTAGCTTGCTTTTAGTATAAACAGAAATGAGAAAATATTTTACAATTTTTCTTATTTTTCTCTACTTTTTTCTCCTAAACATATTCCTACTAATAGCAAAACTTGAAAGTTATCTGTAACATGGATGCTAGTGAGTCTCTGTTTTTCTATGCTCATTTTTAACAACATCTTCATCTCTGGAATTGAAAACCCAAATGCCAGGAAGTGCAGCAACAATACCACCAGATGCTACCAGCAATACCTCCTTTATGACACCACCAGTAACACCTTACTCACATCTGGCATGGCAGATCCTCCTGCAGATTCCTGGGGTACAGCTGTGGCTGTCCTACTGAGCTATTTTCTGTTGGCAACATTTATGTGGTCAGCACTCCATTGTGCACCGTTGGACTTATTGCTGCTTAGAGCCATGAAGCCACTGCCTGGGCACTTCCTCGGAACCATGTCAGTAATCGGATGGGGTAAGATTTAAAGTTGTACATATGGCAACTTTTACAGTACAGAGTACACTCAGGGAGAGTTGTAAAGATAGGAGATCAGGAGGGACCAATTAGAATCAGTGTCTCTGGGTTAGTGCCACGTGATTTAATATCTCCTGTTGCTGTTCATGCTGCTGGTATAAACTGAGCTTGTTTTCACTGTCCTGACACAGCACTGAAACTGATAGCTTAGTCACTGGCACAGCAACACGGGACTGTTGTGTGCAGGAGAAATTTTCACAGTAATCAAGGCATTCAACAATCTGCTTCTGCCAACTAAGTGAAAAATCTTTCTGATATGGTGATAGCACATGTGGACTTAAATTCTTAATTTAGACATCTCTGAGACTCCTCATGACCTCAGCCAGAGCCCTGAATACATCCAAAAGCAATGAGTGACTGATATTATTTGTTACATATTATTTATTAATAAGCCAAGAACACATTCTAAAGTCAGTACAGCAGTTAGCAGCAATGCTGAAAGCTGAAAGGGAACCACTCGGAGAATGGAAAAATTCAGACAGATGCTCACAAGATAAAGTGAAAATCTCAGCCTCCTCTTCTAACACAGTGTACAGAAACACCTGTCTTTTCCATGTTGTGTATTCAGCTTGTGTGTTGTGTTGTTTCTGATGGCACCCACCAAGCAGTTCTCAGTCCTCATTGTTTCATTGTTATGTCTTGCATTTGTAGAGGCAATTCCTCTAAAACATTTAGAATTGGGACTGCACATGCAAGCCGGAAAATGTTCAGGGAAAGCTGCCTGGCTACGTGTCACTGTGATCCATGTGTATTTGCACGACAGCACAGCTTTAGGTTCTTCAGTGTGTCCTGTGACAAGTTACACATGTCCAAACCAGCACGATTCTGACTCACTGCTTTTCGGATCTACTTTGCGAGTGCAGTAAATGCAGGGCAGTCTGGAAGACCTCAATCAGGGATGAAGAAGGAACTTCTTTAAGACTTTAAAGAGCATGTTTATTACCCAGATAAAAACTTGTGCATGAGGTTCCTCCCCATGAGATGTCCTGCCTAGTGAACTGGTAGGCAGGAGATGTGAAAGACAAGAAGTGAAGCAAAGGCTTTGAGGAGCTAAACCTGCACAGCCAAGCTGCTTGCAGGGCAAAAGTTATGTCCTGCATCAATCTGGTATGAAATATAATGGTATTTGGTGCAAAATTTTCTTAAATTGGTTTCTCACTGCTGACCAGAGAGTAGGATTGCACAGCTGTGATAAGAGAGCCCACTACAGCACAGGAAGGAGCTTGCTCTTTCACCACTGGTGTTGTCTCAGGAAGCTCTGTTGAAGCTCTTTAATTGTAAAAATCAGCAAGTCATGTCCACACATGACCTGTCCTCAGAAAAATAGTGCTCACAACCCTCAGTCCTGCCTTTTGTCTAGGCTACAGAAAACCCATTTAACTTAGTGCAAGGCAAGTGAAACACAGCTCTTAAAATCTATGGAATTTAGGAGGCAAGAAGCTATTCACGTGGAAGGGAGATATGATGAATTGCCTATGTAACTGAACAATAAATTGCTAATGTCTCTCCTATTAATTAGGAATCCCTGCTGTAGTAGTTGCAATAACACTTGGAGCTACTTAGAAGGAAACGCTTTAAACTACTGACAGGAAGAATTGTAAGTTCACATATTATTACAACACTTGCTATCCCACACCTTTTGTGATGGCTTATTATTAATACAATTCTACATTTATTGTTGGTACACTATTTTGTACATCTAAATACTCAGAAGAAACAAAACTCTTCACTCAAGCTAGACATTCACTAGAAGGAAACACATTTTCTCCTCACTAAGGATTTAGGGTACTGGACCTACATCTGCCTTGAATCCCTCTGCAAGACTGTGCAGTCCCCTGTGACTTGAAATGCAAGCTGCAGATACCCTTAGCCTAACTGATACTCCACCCCTTCATTTAAGTGCCTAATTACAGTTCAGTACCTACAGTTAATCCTTATAATTATTTAAAATCTGGCCAAAATAACTATATTCCTATTTGCCCCGTGTTTTTGGCACAGGTATTCATTTGAGTGCCCACATACCAAAGCAGGCTATTAGGCTTACAACGTACAATAGTGGATGGTACAGAAGAAAGGTGGACTTCTTCAGGAAATGGAAACACAAACCCCCTTCCAGATGGTGGTCATGTTGTGTTACTCATTTAGGGAGTGTGGACTGCTAACTTGAGATTACCTGAAAATGAAAAAGAAAAGAGGTATAGATTATTATGGGATAACCCTGTCCTTCTGAAGTTGTCCCTGTTTTTTCTCCAAACTTTCTCCATTAGGTCTCCCCTATTACTTTTTGTTATGAAATATATCCTAAAGATAAACGTGCATGTGGTGGCGAGGTATCTATTTGGTTAGTTATATTGTACTTTATTACTTCTCTGTGTAGATTGTTTGATATATCATTCTGCATTCCCCAGAGAAAGAGAAGCATGACTGAGAGCCCTCATTTCTCAAGGAATGGCTGCCTTTCTGAGCTAAGTAAACAAGACCTAGAAAGCACTGCAAGGTCTTTCAGGATGAAAAGTGGAATATTATTTTGTTTTGTTTTGGTATTCTGAATAGTGTGTCTAATGTATCTTTTGAAATTACCAGTCTTTGTATTCAAAGTTGCTGGCTTGCAGCACTGGACCAAAATCAGAATCTCAGTGTGCAAAAGTCCATGTTGTGGTCATTCCCCTTGCCAGTAGCACTCATACTCCTATTTAACATCTTGATCTTCATTAATATTAGTATTTCTGTGATATAGAAGAAGAACGAGAATTTGATAAGGCGATACGGCACAGGACTCCTTATATCTTTCAGCAAATGTATTCCTCAGTCTCCTGTCAGCAGCTCAGATTTTCTTGTCACAAACTCAGATTTTTGACAAAATCATTTCTTCTCAAGAAAAGTGTACTTTAAGCAGGCAGAAAATTAATTCCATTTACTGCAATGGGTCAGACTTTGTTCAAGCGCATATCAATGAATACATCTCAGGCTCTTGTCCCCATTTTTGGATTGCAGTGTCACTCGACCTCAATGACAGTTATTCCCAATTTAAATCCATAAAAGTGAGAGCAGAGCGGGTCCAGCCAACTGAGAATTACAAATTTCCCAGCACAGCTGAACATCAGGCTGGTTCTTGAGCAGTTTGAAGCAGATTTACTTGCCTAGTTTTACCTCAACACTCCATGTATTGTCACAGGCTGTATGTCACAAACTCTCAGTGTACACCGTATTATTTAAAAAGGGATT
Organism: Ptilonorhynchus violaceus; assembly: GCA_013397565.1. Taxonomy (NCBI): domain Eukaryota; kingdom Metazoa; phylum Chordata; class Aves; order Passeriformes; family Ptilonorhynchidae; genus Ptilonorhynchus; species Ptilonorhynchus violaceus. Next base: position 18,687 of record VZRJ01003222.1, read on the forward strand.
GCTTTAATTTTTATTAATCCCATGGGACCGATCTGTTCAACAAAACTTTGTACCATTTCTTCATTTCTTTATGTACAATTTTCATGGTTGGAGCAAACAAAATATCTCACCTTTGAGTCCGTTCAGGCTTGAGAGAAACTGGATATTCAAACTCCATGGGCAGCTTATTCTTATATTGAAAATTAAATGCATTTAGATTGAATTTATAAGCATTCTAACAAATTTATAATAGCTAACATGCTAATTTTCAATGCTTCTTGTTGCCTTGGTAAACCTTGCTTTTTTATTAAAAACAGATACATCCAAGCTGCATACTTAAATACAGATTAGTCTGATAACTTTGGTTACAATTTATTTTTCTGCATTTCTTCTCTGAATGATACAGCAAACAAATGTAGTAAAGTGTATGTTCTCAACTCAGCTGAATAACATATCTTTGCAATATATAGCCCTGAATAAACAGACAATTTAAAGCTCAAATAGATATTACATGGTATAGAGAAAGATTTAATAACTTTGTGTATGTGTGTGTGTGCTTCTAGGAATAAAAATGATTCATTAATGAAAAATATGATTAGCACTATCTCTGTAGTGGTAGTGCTTGGGATCACCTGGACATTTGGCTACCTCATGTTAATAAATCATGAAAAAACAAGTCTTGCTTTCAGCTCACTGTTCTGCATTTTGAATGCTACCCAGGTAAAGTAATTAGCAATTCTGAGACTAATAATTGAAATTAAACAAAAAAAAAAAATCAGATTTGTTTGTTCTATAGCTTGGTATAGCCTGGGAACTTGTTGGAAAGCAGTTATAGGGATTACAATTTTTGTTCAGAAAGGGTTGCTATCCTTCTGGTCTGACACACATAAAACTCTTCCCATTGTACAAGTCGATGTGGGATTTTATTTCAAGGTCAGCCCTGAAAAGACCATCCTCTCTGAGTGGCTTCTCTTATACCAAGTCATATATAAAATTATTTCCAGAAAGAATATCAGGGAAAAACCCTTCTGCATTAGTTGTTGGAAAGAGTCCCAGGCAAGTAACTAGAGCTTCGTTGCTTGAGACATTTCACAGTGATACTGAATAAAAGCCTACAGGAAAGTGTCTGCCCCTTCTTTCCCTCCACTATGCTGCTGGATTCTTGGCCTTATATTCCTATAAAAATGTCCCTTCGTGTAAGGCATATGAAGTATGAAGTACTTGGAGTAATGGACTCTTCATTATTACACTGCTGGCTAATTCCCACAAAACAGCCAATTGGAAATATGTGGAAATCTGCCCATCCCCAAACATTGCTGATTATTTATTACCAAAAACTGAGTGCCTGTACACCAGTGATGATCAGATCCGCAAACTCTCCATGCAAAAAGTCCTGAGGTGATTATTACTACACTGATGGACAGATTATGCCCAGGATTTAAAACTGAAATCATGAACAGGGAACAGAGATCCATTTATTTAAAACCATGAGCCCTTCTTCTTCTTCTTTTTTGTTTTTAAATTCAGGATACTCCTGGTTAATCCTTGAAATGAGAATTTAGAAAACCAGGTATAGAAATGTCTTTATTCCCTCTGTGTGAGTCTGACTGAAGTGCTGATAGGGCAAACCACATTTAATGCTTATGGCACATTCAGCCAGGTCTTACCTTCATCCTATCCAGCTGAGGGTAATAATATAATCTTGAGACATGCTCCTGAGACATGCTAACTAATCCATTGCAATGTGCAAATGAGGCATCTATAATTGGGAATCACCCACATGGAATAATTTTCCTATTGAAAGTACTTCTTGTATTTCAAGTTATTAAAATTAGTAATTGTCAGCAGTCACTGAAAATCATTTTATGGTTGTTTTTCAAACCAACTAGCACTGATTAATCTTTTCTGGTTTTAACAGCAAAATATTTACTCCACACTTCCATTTCCTCTACAAGGACTCCAGATTTGTATTCCGTACACTCTCAGAACATCACTCTTCAAGAAAAAAGTTTCCAAAGTGTTTCCTCTTTTCCAGGTACCACTGTATCTGCATTCAAAAACATAAAACATTTCAAAATCACAGCCTGAAAAACATTCACAGGAAACTTTCAGATCCACGCAGACTTTTTCAGACAACATGTCCTCATCTACCTTCCCCAACCAGCACTAGAAACCTGCAAATATGCGAAATCCAAGCCTGCATTTTTCATCGTTTGTTTCATGCAGCTCTCACAGGTACCTCGAATGATGGACACACGACTGCAGCTGAAATAGGTCATAAGCTGAGACCATGAGGAGACAAAAACAGGAACACGTGCTGGCAACGCAATGTGATTGTCAGCCAGCAATGCAGCACTAGAGCCTCTTGGTGCTACTTGCCCCCCATGGCACTGAGGAAGCTCTTTGAAAGGACCTGAGGTTATTACAGTTTAATACTCCAGTACAGATGAACAGAAGCTGATGTATTTATGCCCTTTGTATATTCCAGGCCTATTGAATGTGTTTACCTGGACAATGCACTGCAGCTCTTCTCTCCATTTCATAAGTAAAAATTCAATTTAATTAGAAGCCAAAAGGAAAATCAACTAACAGCATCATACATGAGACTTTCTGAATATCTTCATAGAAGTGTTTCATCAGTCCTGAAAAGTTCTCCATGACTTGGAAATCCATGCTTTCTCTAGGAGGCAGAAAATAAGTGTTCTGTAGCATGGATAAGCCTCCAAAACGAGTAGTCACATCAGATACAAGGCTGAAGTTCATCACTACTGCTCCAGAAAAAAGCAGGGAAGGTCATTAAAAGTTATCTAGGAAAGGTAATTCATACTCTTTTTTTTTTTTTTTTGGACAGGAAGTTTATGTATCTGTGGACATCCATTTTTAATTTGTAAATCCAATGTATAATGCTTGCCTTTGTCAATTCCTTCAATTTCCTTGAAGATAGGGTATTTTAGAAATTCGTGTGGTTTAGGAAGGATGATACTTGATAGTGTTGTAAAGCACAGCTAGACGTTGTGAGGATGGCTCCCTAAATGAATGATAATATTTTCTAATCATTGATATTTTTTCCCCACAAAGTATTCTCTAAAGAATATCCCATTTAATTTTGAACACAGCTCTTTTAAAAAAACTACTAAAAATATACTTTCCATATTATCCCAAAAAACAAGCAAAAAACCCCAACAAGAATTTGGAAGTGTTGACTTTTATACTAATTAAGCATCCTGTATGTAAGTATTTCAGATGTTAATAAAATGCTGTTATAGCCAACACTGAACATGTCTTGCTTAACATAAAACACTTTCAGCAGTAAAAAAACCCTAGAAAAGTATATCTTTTATGGCTTTTTTTTCTTTCATCCAGGGAATCCTTATTTCAGAAATGGAACAAAGTAAAATGATCTTTTTCGGGTTATACGCTAAATTGTTACAGGAATAAGAGGTCAGGTCTTATCTACACGTGGAATATATTTATCTTTGTAGTGTAGTGAACTTTGGTATTGTCTGTGATACGTGGGCTTCAAGGATCACAGTTTCTTGTTAACACTGCGGAAACACTGTTTTGATAAAGAAATGGATTGGATAAGTACTGAATCACCAGTACAAAAGTATGAAATATGAATGGCAGAAAGTGTAAGGGATGAAAAAGTCCAATTTTCCAGATCTTTCCTCTATTTTTAAAAGCATAGATTTTTTCACTGAAAATGCCCAAATTCTTTCTAAATATTTTTTAACAGTTAGCAGAGAGGCCTCCTGAACCATACCCTTCCTCCTCCTCGAAATGTTTAGAATTCAAAATTTGTGTCGTGTTTATCTTTTCTCACCTCCATTGTGAAGTGAATAACACCTGTTTACTGCTAGCTGCCCCCTCCTCTAAGCAGGGACAGGGCTCTCAGCAAGGACAGATACTACAAAAATCAAGCAACTCTGACATTTTTCTTCTCCTGGCAGAAAGCACTATTTGGAAGCTTTGCTTTTCAAGACACTAAAGGAAAAGGTGCCTTTTCAGAGGCATCTTTAACGCCAAGAAACAACCAAGCAGAGTTGTGCTTTAGGTAGTTCTGCATAGGCACCCCTGCCATATGTACCAGCACAGGGTGGCATCACTGACAAACGAAGAAAGTCAGCAGAAATCTTAATTATCCCAGAGTGACATGAGGTCCAGTTCCAGTAGCTCTGGGAGAGGCACCCTTAGGAATCCATTCCTGCACCTTCGATTGACAAAACTCAGGAAATTAGCTGCAGATTCATGTTTTTCTCTCTTAGGCAGACAAGCTCCGAACGCAACACAGGAGAGAGAGTGAGTGTGTGAGTGTGTCTGTGTGTGTGTGTGATAGCAGCGAATGCCTGGAAGTGACCATTCAAGGATGAACCGGCTTCTGTGGGAGAGGGGTGGCGTCTAAGAAGCGCAGGGCAATTTTACGGTCCCTTTTCCCTCTAAGCACCGCCAACCTCCACAGGCCAA
>VZRJ01003222.1:26236-47844 GCA_013397565.1 Ptilonorhynchus violaceus
AGCGGTCATTCCCGGTGCCGCTCCGTAGCGCTCATTCCCGGTGCCGCTCCGTAGCGCTCATTCCCGGTGCCGGTCCGGAGCGCTCATTCCCGGCGCTGCCCGCAGGTGGCAGCACGGGGCCGCCGCCGTGGGCGCGCAGGGAAGCGGCTCCGAAGTGCTGGAATTGCTGCCTCAGTTTCCCTCGGCTCGTCCCTCCAGCACTTTGGCCGTGTCAAGGCGATATAAAAAGCCCCCTTGTTGTCCTTACCACGCTCCGAAGTCCTGGTGTCACTACAAAGTGCAGTCACCCCAACCGCAAGAGAGGATGGGGAGTGCACAGCTCTCCTGTCTTCTGCTGAAGCCCAGCTGGGATGAGATGGGGCTGCCTTGCTGCGCCTGGAATGGGAATTTTTTCCCGGTGGGGCTGGCACAGGCTTAGCTGGTCCCTCCACTTTCATTGAGCACGGTGCTTGTTCAACCTTGCTCGTGCTTGTGCTGTGTTCTTGTTTCCCTTCGGCTCTGCCTTGGCTGAGTTGGCTCCATGGAAGGTCAGGTCAGGTCAGCTCAGTGCCACCAGAGCAAGGGAGATGCAGGGAGTCTGCACCAGGGCGTGTTAATGTACTTTCTGTGACTGATAAATCTTCCTATTCTCTTCCTCAGTATGTCACAACAGTCTCACTCTCTCACTGTCAGGAGCAGGCACAACCCTTTTTAAAGAGGAGCATCACCCAGGATGAGGTGAGCAGCTGCCAGCCTCTGAGAATCAGAGAGTGGCTTTGTGTCTTCTCTGGGGTTTAGCTTGCTCTCTGCCTCTGTCCTGTATGTTCCAGTTTACTTCCAGATGAGTTGAAAGAGGAGACCTGGGAAGCCCAGTTTTATGTTGATAAGGGGAACCAACTTTTTTTCTCTGGTTAGCAGTGAATCATCTAAACATGAAATTATGGATGTTTGAAATTGACTATGCGTGTGAGAGAGAAGGAGAAGAGTGCCAGTAGGGTACACCCATGGGGTTGGAGGGAGGAGCCAGGTATGTTCCTCATTGGACTGGTCATCTCTAAATCATCTTCTGGAGCTCCGGGCACTAAGCACTTCTGGAATAAACAGGTGGGCTGCATAAACATCACATGAGCTTTCCAGCACAAAAAGCACAAGCTATATAGAGGGCAGGTCGTATTTTTAAGTGGTTGTATTTTTCTGATGCATTTCCTTCGTGTCTCTTGGGGGAAAGTTGCTCCTTTCCTCTTGGTAGTCTATCCTAGTGCTGTCTGGTCTGTCTTTGGAGGCACACTCCTTAACACCACAGAGGCCTTAGCCTTAAGTTAAGAGATGGACTTCTCAGTTTTTGTACAGTTAAGTCAATCAAAGTTTATTTTCTTTACCTTAACCTAGGGCTTTAAGATGGAGGCCATATGAATGGATATTTTGAGGCTGATGGAGAAGATGGCTGTTCTGGAAAGGAATACATTACTGAATTCCTACATGCCATTAGAAAATTCAGAAAAAATAATCCTCTATTACGAAATTTAAACTCAAGATCTGTTTTATGTGTATTCAAATTCTACGATACTTAAAAGTGTAAATCTGATTGTTACATTATGGATAAAGCAAGAACTTTTTAAATTTTGTATATTCTCTAAGGTGTTCTAAAGTGAAAGATTGGTGTGAATTGTGTCATTCTAAGGAAGTGTGACTGTAAATATTTTTTTTCCTGATGCAGTTACCTGTTTTCTTGCACTGATAGTGCATGGCGGCTTATCCTCTGTCCTGAAGTGAGGTGGGAAATCTGTCTGATTATCCAGCATCAGTAAGACAAACAAGGTAATGATAAATGTATATTTTTGGGAAAGAGATGAAAGGAAACCTGTGCGTCAATACTGTTTTATTTTTTAATGCTTAAATTACAAAAATCCCAAGAATCAACAACTTGTACAAAACCTATGCTTTTGAAACTAATTTAAAGTTAATTAGACTGGGTTGATGTGCCTGCAGTCAAGATTCCTGTATTGCAAAACATGAATAATACATTAGCGAGCACTAACAATACTCTAAACTTCACTGTTTCATCACAGTGCCTTAGCAGCAATGTGGCTGTGTTAATTGCAGGTCCCTTTTCCCTGCAATTAGACTGTATCCACCTACCTCCTCTTATGTGTGGTGGGGAGGGTGAGTTTTGTTCAATAATTGCTTGTATCTTTTTGGGCTAAACAAAGGGATTTGCCTGAAATCTTTGCTTTATATTAAGTTAATTACTGAAACCCCCAGAAATTTAATTGCAACCTAGAGATAGCATTGTACTGCATCTTTCTAGTGCAAAACATTGTCATTGAAATGGTAGAGTTTATATAGGTGCGTGAAGGGATGATGTATTAAAGGCTTTAGTTGAGTATCTTGTTTCTCTGGTAGGAGAGAATGAATTTTCAGTGCAGTACTTTAAAAATAGACTGAGTAGCAAAATTCATTTTTCTCTTAAGGCACTGTTATAACATCCTTGAAGGTAAGGGAGAAATACTTGCATATCTCTTAAGAGTTCTTTTTTGCACAAGAGAATGAACAGCATGTTTGCCTGCTTGTGGCTTTAGAAATCTTAATTTGGATATGTAGGGCTGCTGCACTTGTTAAGATCTCCAATAATTGTACTTCAGATGTTAAGATAACTGCTTCTTTAGCTGCTTCTCATTCCAGACCTATTGTTTTGGCGCTATCCAGGGCAGTAAAGAAAGGATGGGACATTTGACTAACTATCTGGATCTCTTTGTGGTTTTTTTTCTTTTTTTTTCCCCCCTCATTCCTTTTCTGAGTAACTTTGCTGTAGTTTCAGGTTTTTAAATGTAAGGCCTCTGTGTTTTGAAATGAGAGGTGCCTCATAGAAAGTGGTAATTTTTAATATAAAGTGTTAAAGATACAACTCTGAAGTATATGTTGTGTGCTGCTAGCACACAAGATGGCTTTGTTGCACTTCCTATTAAGTTGGAGCAGTTGTCCACCTCTTAAAACACCGTGAGTAGCAGGCTTTTCTGACTGTGTTGAGCCCAATGAGTAGCTGATGTGTGGTCTATTGAGCTGCTTTTAAAAGTCTAAAATCTTGGTTAAAATATCTCAGTCAAAATTTTTAAAAATTAAAACAGTTGCGTATCTTCCTTACTGGCGAGTAATGCTCAGTGGGCTCTGATCATCCATGTGATAAAACCAATGTTTAGCTCTTCATTTATTTGTTCAAGAAATAATACGTGGTTCAGGTTGATCCCCTTAGCAAAGCCACCTTGCAGTCTGTAATCTTTGAACTAAGATATTTGTTCTGGCGGTCTTTTCTTAGATGAAAAAAATAACAGCCATTTATTCTTTGTCATAATTATGGGGCATGTAAAAATAATCAAATAAGGTGATAATGTAAAGCTTCAGAACTGTCATCAGATAGATTTGAAAAAAGGGTTAGTTTTCTGAAATTAGTTTTTAATGTTTTGCTGCCAACAGGTCTGCAGGCGATAAGGATTCCACCATGAATGGGCAGTTGGACTTAAGTGGGAAGCTGATCATCAAAGCTCAGCTTGGGGAAGATATTAGGAGAATCCCTATTCATAATGAAGATATCACCTATGATGAGTTGGTGCTAATGATGCAAAGAGTTTTTAGAGGAAAACTGCTGAGCAATGATGAAGTCACAATAAAATATAAAGATGAAGGTAAGGTTTAATTACAGCTATTGAGGCTTAATTAACTACTGTTGTTCTGATATGATTTATCTATGGACAGAAACTTTGAAATTCACCTTTCAGAATTGTCCAATGTCATGGGCAAATGCAAGTGATTTCTTGTGAAATCTTTTCAATCAGACAACAGAAGCTATATCTCTTGTTATGCTCTCTTAACAGCATTTCCTCCATTTTTTTCCGAAATATTTCCTCCATTTTTCCCTCAGAAAGTGCATTTTTTGCTGTTGCAGGAAGTTGATGGCAGGTTTCTCTTCTGTTCACTCATGTAACCTTTTTTTTGAGTTTTCAGTGGCTTTGAAGGTGAAAAGAGAATAAACGTGTGTGACCTAACACAAGCTCTTACAGGACTGAAAACTTGATTTATGTGGTAGTAATTCTTGATTATATTTTCCTCCATCAGTAAAGATTTTAACTTGAAATATGTAATAAATGTTATCTTTCCTCTCTGTGACCATTTGAGTGTGTTGGACACTGATTATTGCAAAGAAAATGTTGATCATTAATGTTAAAACAAACATGACCTTAAGAAAGAAGGACTTCCGCAGAATGAAAAGAGCCCTATTTGAGATGCATAGAGACAGAGAGTTATGATTGAAGGATTTTTTCTCTTTGAATGGCAGTTTGGGACATGGATAAATTACTTAATTTGGGACAGAAGAATGGTATTCATAAAATGAAACTCAGCATAAAGTGACAAAATCCAAAGTCTGTTAAATCAAAGACTGTGGTAATTATGCTGTTGTCCAGTAAAAAGTGCTACGTTACTAAAGCATTCAGGTTCATTTTTCTCAATAGCACTGGGAAACTTTATTGCTGTCTGTGGTACCTAAAATGTCAAATAACTTTTGTTCATATATCTAAGCAATAAAATTTCTCTTTGAATGACCCTGAGACAATTTTTTCAGGTTCCTGAAGCTTTTGAGATGCTGCTTATGAAATTCATAAGCAGTATAGGTCTAATATGTTGGATCTTGAGGTGTAATGAGAGGGAGCTCAGTGGATTTGTGGTGGTTTTGTTTTTCCTCTTATCACATAATTGGTTTTTTGTTTCTAGAATGGAGAAAGGTGAAAGGAGGTTGGATGCTTTTCCATTAGGTTAAAGCTTCTAGTCCCTTTGTTTTTTTGCATTCTTACCTGTTCTTTTAATTATAGTCCTCTGGGGTTTTTAGTATATGCTACTATCTGTGTTTTATTCAAAATAAGATAATGGTGTATGATGGAGGCAGTAATTATGGTTTCATCCTTTGGTTGTCTTTCACAGTCTAGAGACTTCCTCCTTTTATCTTTCTTTGTCTCAGAATTGTATTGGGTTTGTGTGGCCAGGTTTTGGTAGTGGGGGGGGCTACAGGGAAGGCCAACGCCAGGCGGTGCCAGGACGGACATGCCCCTGGCCAAGACTGAATCAATCAGAAATGGTGGTGGTGCCTCTGTGGTAACATATTTAAAAAGGAAAAAAAGGTTATGGCACAGATGTAACTGTGGTCAGAGAAGAGAGGAGCGAGAACATATGAGAGGAACAGCTCTGCAGACACCAAGGTCAGTGGAGGGGGAGGGGGAGTAGGTGTTCCAGGCAGTGGAGCACAGATTCCCCTGCAGCCTGTGGCGCAGACCATGGTCAGGTAGGATGTACCTGCCCACAGAGGTCCGTGGAAGTGCAGAGATCCACCTGCGTCCCATGGAGGAGCCTCACAGAGGAGCAGGTGAATGCCTGAATGGAGGCTGTGAATCTGTAAGAGGCCTGTGCTGGAGCAGGCTCCTGGCAGGGACCTGCAGACCCATGGAGAGAGGAGCCCATGCTCAAGCAGGTTTCCTGGTAGGACTTGTGACCCTGTGGGGTGTCCATGCTGGAGAAGGCTGTTCTTGAAGGACTGTACCCTGTGGAAAAGTGACCCACACTATAGCAGTTCCTGAAGGTGCCGATGGGATGGACTCACATTGGAGAAGTTTGTGGAGGACTGTGCCATGGGAGGGACCCCATGCTGGAGCAGGGGAAGGACTCCTCTCCCTGAGCAGTGGCAGAAACCGTAACCTTCATTCCCCATCTCCCTGGGGAGAGGGACTGCTGGGGGAGGAAGAGATAGAACCTGGGAAGGAAGGAGGGGTTGAGAGAAGGTGATTTTAAGATTGTTTTATTTTTCATTATCCTGCTCTGATTTTGACTGGTAATAAATTCAGCTAATTTCCCCAAGCTGAGTCTGTTTTGCCCATGACGGTAATCAATTTGTGATCTCTCCCTATCCTTACATTTTGTCCTTTCACTGTATTTTCTCTGCCCTGGCCACTTGCAGAGGGGAGTGATAGACTGGCTTTGGTGGGTACCTGGCATCCAGTCAGGGTCAACCCATCACACAGAATGTACTACTACTCCACTGTGATGTGAAATTTCAGTGTATGTTATCCTGTTGATCATCATTACTAAGAACATGTAAGTGTTGTTAATATCAGGGGTAGTTGCAAGAGATCAAAGAATTTAACAAGGCTTCAGTTTGCTTGTCATATGAGAGCTGTGATATTCTTGACTTCGTTTCAACTGAGCTAAGATTCTTCTTTGAATCTATTTCAGTCATTGGAATATATACATTTTAGCTATTTCTGTTTTGTTATTTATGCCTCCAGACCTTGAGGAATGCTTGTGTGCATCTGTTATGAGGATATCGTCTAAGGATATCCACTACTTCTACAACATCTATCTGTGTCTTCTCCAAATTCACGTGGACAGTCTTTGAGTGTTCAAAGAATGCTTCTTCTACCCCTCCGTATTCCTGCGTTATATTTAGGCTATGTGGTGCTTTTATTAATTACCAGAGGGAAGAAGTTTTGGGTTGAATACTGCTTTGTGAAGTCAAGTTTCATATTCAAGTTGGGCATCTTTCAAACTCCTGAGCGAAGGAAATTGCTCTGCTAGATGTGAAATAATTTTCATGTCCTATTTAAAGTTCTTAAAGATGTAAAACCCAATGTCAGCAAAAAACCTCCCAACCCCAAACAAACTAATGAGGACTGTCAGCAGTGAATTTGTATGAATCAAAGCGTAAAATTGCATCTTGAGCGCACCATATTACTTGCACATGCTAGAAGCCCCTATAGAGCCAATAATAGGAACTTTACTTTTTAAGATATATGCTTGAATTTAAAAGAGTCTGCAATGTGAGACTGGCCCTTTTGCTCTTGTTCTTCATTACTTTATAGTAGAAGATGTTGTCTTTGTGTCAGAGCCAATAACGGGTTATTTACTCATACTGCATGTATTCAAGGTGGTGTGCTAGTCGTAATGTCTTTGCCTTTGGTAAATTTAGCAGAGTGAAGGAAAACTATATTTTGATGTAGTGTGCTTTTTTTGTTTGCTTGGGATTTTGTTTCTGCTTTTGTTTTTGGTTGTTTTTTTTTTCCCTGCAAAATGGACTAAGTAAGAAACATAAGGGTAGATAAAGCTAGTAGATAATGAAGCTTAGTAGATGAGGAAAGAGCTGGCAGGGCCAAGGAATGAGGCAGATTTCTAATGTCATTAAAAATTGGAATGCATCATGGTGATGCAGCATTAATGCTAAAATGCCTTGCAGTCCAGTGGTTAGTTAAGGGAGTCACTAGTTCATAGAAAGATAAAAAAATTATAATTGGCATAGCAGAGAATGTGATACATGTAAAACTGTAGAGAGGGAAAGCTGTGTCCCTTGTGAAAACGAGAAAGATAAGTTCTTAAAATAACAAGATTAGTAGAGGAAATAAAGGAAAGTCTGTTTTATTTTCCAGTAGAAAATAATTAACATTGTGTAATTCTGTCTATGTCATGCTAACAGGAATTAAGCTTCACTGACATTCCTTAAGATGAAAAGTTTTTTTGCTACATCTAATATATGTAAATTGTCAGACTTTTCTATGGCTTGACATATACCTATACCTTATGAATCCTAGCATATGCTCTACTTGGATAATAACTTGATGGCTGTCAATAGGAATTGTAGAACTGACTATGCATCTAGCAAGATTCTGTACTTGGTGCTTCTCAGCCTTTTTTTTCTGCTAACAATTTAAAATAGAAAATTTAACCATTATTCTTAATGCCTTCAACATAAAGACTAAAATAGGTGAGGGACAATAAGATGAAATGATGCCAATTCTTTTGGGTGACATTAGTCCATGTAAGCTGTGTGTATTGATGTGCATTTTCATTTCACTATACAGGATAGATTGTTTAGAACATGCATCTTTGTTCAGGCAGTGAACGTGAGTATTGACTGGTATGACAGAAGAGCATCAAAGGATGGTCTGCCAGTGTTGTGGATTGCCAAGAGAAGTAATTATCATTTAGTGTGTTACCAGGTGAATAAGGAATAGAAGGGCTTTGTGTTAGGACACCAGTGGGTTTTGATATCGGCATTTAGGAAAGGTTGCTGAAAAGCTGGAGGAAGTGTTTGAGGGAGCACACACCTCACTCCACCCCCCTCTACTGCCAAAGGAAAAAAATCTGTATAACTTCCATAAAGTTTGGGGTCTGATTGTCTAAGTCTTGTTATTGCTTGCAATGGCAAACAGGGACACTGTAATCCTTCCCTTCCTGGCACTGGTGAGGTGGCACCAGTGAAGCTGCATGACTGTACTTGCTTTTGCTGCCTGCACTCCAGGACAAAAAGATTTGGGAAAGCTGGAAAGGGTCCAGCAGGGTGTGGTCAGAACAGTGAGGGGCTTCGTGCAGAGAGCCTTCAGGGAGTATGGGAGAGAGCTGGGCTTCTTTGCTGTGCAGAAGAGGAGGCTGAGGGCAGGGCTAAGAGCAGCCTCCAACTGAGTGGGCGTTGCAAAGACCATTGAATCTGAACCATTTCCAGTAGCACTGTATGGCAGCAGCCATAAATTGCAGTTTGAGAGGTTGAGCCTGACTTTTGGCCAGGAGGGCAGTGTGTCACTGGAACAGGTTGCCTAGTGGGGTTTGGAGCCTTCACTTCTGGAGACTTTCCAGTCTCTACTCAGAGAATCCATGACTAATACTGCTATCAACAGATGTCTTTTGAGATCATGAAAGCGAAAACAGGACATAGGATATAAAAAAATTTTTGGAGTCAACAATATTTCTTTCAGGAAACCTTGAAAATAATTTTATATGCCATCAGTTTATTAGTATTTGTAATTTTATTTTGTTAGAAAACATCTTCTTTGAAGATTGACAGGCACTGTTAGGTGTTATTAATAGTACTATACTTAAAACCTTCCATTGCAGATGTGTTACTGTAGTCAGGAATGACAAAATTAGAAGATGTAGTTCTTCAGATTTTGAGCTGTTTTCGACTTGATATCATGTGTTTTATGACTACTCATACTGAAGCATTAATTTATTTGAAAATTTTAACCGTAACTTAGATACAGTTTGCCCTTGTCAGCAATGTGTGAGGAATTTATGCAGACTCAGAATTTTTAGGCAGTAACCTGTAATGGAAAACATGTTCCTGTGTCCGCCCACAGAACTTCTTGCCAACAGTGTTTTGGGGAGGAACTTGGGTAGCCTGGGGTTGGCTTTGTTCCAATCTGTGTGTCAGTTGTCTAACACTGTTGCTTTTCAAGGTGAAACTGCACTAGATGGTGTTTTACCTCATTTCCGAGTCATGAAACTGCTCTGGAAGGAAGTGTTACTGCCATCCCTCTGCCAGTTTGCGTTTTCCTGATAATGCACTCCCCCTCTTTGCACTGCTTAGTTTGGGGTTATTTAAGCTATTGATAACCTGTTGAATATATTAAAACACCAGAAACACCCTGCATGCTGATTCTTGCACTAAAATAATAAACGTTTTTTCTAGTGACCTCACAATCAAATAGGGAAGGTTATTTTTGAGTATTGAAGTTCAGTAGTCATAGGCTTTGATTTTAATGAAACTTTCTCTTGTTCTTTTCAGATGGAGATCTTATAACAATTTTTGATAGCTCAGATCTTTCCTTTGCAATTCAATGCAGTAGGATACTTAAGCTGACATTGTTTGGTAAGTATAAAAGAGTGTATTTTCCTTTTTCTTTTAAATAATGTTTATTAAAATCCAGGCAGTGGGCTTCACTGGAAGGTACAAAAACTTTAAATTTGTCACCTCAGAAGGAGAAGAAAATGCAATCAGTAAGTTAAAAATACTGTATTAATACATGATACCTGTTTTCTCTTGATGTTTTTCAAGAGACATCTGAACTTAATGGAAACTGAAACTATTTCTTTATAAGAGGTTGCTCAAAGTATTTGGCATACCTACATATACGTATGATCAGTGGTTCTTTTCTTACTTAGTGCTATTTTCTATGTTATCTTCCACTCTCCAGCATTTGTGGGGTTTTCTTCACAGGTGCATGAGAATTTGAAGATGATTATTATCTCACTGTTACCAGTACACTGCTAAAATCTGGTGTTAATTGCTTGAGGTTGAATAGATTTTAACATTTATCTCTTGGCCTTTGTGCAAAAGTTCTTTTTTTTCAAACTCCTGTAGGTAACTTAGCACACTGTTCCAAGGAATAGCACCTGCCTTTAACTTGGACACTGACATTATTCATGAATTGCAGCAGTATGCAATTGCATAATTGCAGAATGCTGCATTAGTTCTAAAGGGACAGCTTTCCAGAACCACTGCATCATTCAGGGTATATTCATGGAAATGAGTAAACAAGGCAAAACTTACTGTGGACTTTGCTTTGGTACTGTAGGTTTTGCTGAACTGAGATTATGTTAAAGGAACAGTAAGCTCTAGAATCAGTTCAGTCTGTGTTGACTAAACTTTGCCACTTTAAACTCCATAAAGGATGATGATACTACAAGCAAGTAAAAGTTGGGATTTTCGTTTGTCATCTTGAACTGGATGTCAAAATGTTTCTACAGTCTGAAGTTTGTGTAATTGCTGTTTTGCAGTGAATGGACAGCCAAGACCCCTAGAATCTAATCAGGTGAAATACCTGCGCCGAGAGCTGATAGAACTTCGCAATAAAGTCAATCGTTTACTGGACTGTTTAGAACCACCAGCGGAACCAGGGCTTTCCACTAACCTGCCTGAGAGTGGTAGGCAACCTGGCAAAGAATGGTTTGCTTTGATTTGCAGAGTCGTGTGCTGTTTAACAGAGTGAAAAATGGAGGCTTGAGTACTGGTTGAGATCATTGTTAATTGTTGCTTGATGGCCCAGAACTGAAATTTTAATGCTTCTGTTATTTCAGAGGCAGAATTCTGTTCGAGGTATCTGAAGGAAAGTACTGAACTAACTTAGGAATGAAGCTTCAGAATCCAAGGTTTTGTTACAATGTATGAAAACGCTGTAACTAACACCTGTGAACCCCAATAACGTCTTGAGAGGGCTTTTAGCCAAATTAATGGTTTGTTGTTGCTGCAGAGTTCTTGCTCGCAGTTGAGTAGTCCCACTGCTTACTTTGGGCTAGCTCTGGTGCTTATCTTGTGTCGCTAAGCAAGTTTGATTCACTAAAACAGTAAAAAGTGAATTCAGCAAAAATTATATCCACTTTTTTTGCCAGGTTAGAAAATTGAATCCACACATTTTGAGCTCAGACCAGCATCAGAGCTGTCTCAGGGTAAGCAGCACGAGGGTGCAGGTAGGGGTGGGAAAGGATTTTTGGGGGAGGGCAAAACGGGAAGGAAAGTCTTATTCTCACAGTTTTGAGGTATTGATCTCCTAGCTTAGGGTGTTGTACTGTAAACATTGTATCTGTGTGCTTAACTGTAGATTTTGGGTAAGCTGGACGTAAAAAACAATGACACAAGGTCATGAAGTACAGTGCTCTGAGTAAAGAGGCGAACTAAGAACATCATCCTTCCTTTCACGAAATGTTGCTTTTGTATTTCACACTTTGAAGTTTTACTGCTTTCGTTGCTTAAAAAAATCCCAGCCCTGTTCTACAATATATGCAATTACTAATTTCAGTGGAATACCATGGATTCTGGTTACAAACTATTCAGAAGGAGGTTAGAGTGGTGATCTAAGAGTGTAAACAAAACTAACCAGTCTGTATCCTATCTGTATCTGTTTGTTTTTAACAGAAAATGTAGCACTCTATATATTAGGTAAGGCATTTCTGAGCAATTCAGTTACGTGTATAGTTGCAAAGATATGAACTTCACCTATCATCTTAGGGAAAATTAGTGGAGAAAGGTAGAACACAAACCAGAAGCTGCAGTTAATAAAACACTGGAATAAGTTGGACCCTATCCTGTACATTTTCCTAATTTTGAATTCTTTGTAGGAAAGTCATTTTGAAGAAGGAGCCTGGTGCCTTTGAATTTCGGACCACATAATATATGATATTGATACTCCACAGTGTTAGTGTATCTTTAAGTAACTGTGAATGAAACCTAAGCTTTGAGATCCATCCCAGTTTCAGATACATCAGTGATTCATCACTGTTAGCCTAACATACACACTCCAGCAGCTATAACATTTGTAAACCCTCCCTTAACGATGCAGTGTTAAGGTTGCTGTAGTGCCATATGTGTGTGATGGTGTTTCAGTTCTGGAGAGCTGGTAACTGGGCATTTTGCTTTGTAGATGCTGTAGATGGTAGGGACGAAAAGCCTGCTGCTGCTGACGCTAATGTTAAGCCATCCACTCAAGTTATAGCAGCGAGCATGTCTGCATTCGATCCGCTAAAGAACCAGGATGAAATCAGCAAGAATGTCATGTCAGCCTTTGGCTTGACAGATGATCAGGTGTCAGGTAAGGATATGGCTTATGAAAAGGAAAGCTAAACCTGTTCATAATCAATGACTCCAATTTTGATTTGTAACAAAAGATTTGTACTTTGGATGTGTTAAGCTGTGTTCTGTGTTCACTGTTTCTTTTCAGAATTCTAAAACTTGCTATGGTAAGGTGTTGTATCTGTGTTTGCTAACTTTTGTATACAAAATGTTGAAATGTTGCTGTTGGTTTTAGCATTGTGTTTTAGCTTGGAGTAGAAAATGGCATAAATTCTTTTAAATTTGAATTATTTAAAGCTATTGTGTAGATTAACTTAATTGGTGTCTGCCAGTGACAGAAGGACCCACTGCTCTGCTTTAGGGTTTAGTCTTGCAGTTCATGTTCTTGGCTTGTGCATCTGCTGTTTGGGTCAGTCAGAATGTGTTGTATGACCCCACCTTTTCTCTGTTTCATCTCAGAAGTAAATACTGTCAACGTTTTTACTGCTAACAGAAAGGAATAACATACTTGTCTGAATTATATTTCTTTTTGAAGAGCTGGATGACTGTTGGCCCTAGTGGTACAATGCTAAACATATAAAAACTGATAATGCTAAACTGAATGCAGTCGACTTGAGACAGGATAACTGAAGCTAGACAAGCGATGTAGAATGTGATAAAGAGTGTGCTGCAGAATATAGGGAAGTGGTTTTGCACAGAATCTTTGCAGGCCTGGTAAGGTTTAATGTAACATTGAAACATGAAAATGAAACTGCTGTTAGCTAACAGGATTTGCTGTGTACTCTCAATTTCAGAGCGAGTGAATTTTATATGATGTGTGAATGATTAGTAATGATAGAGATGGGCAAACCAGTAATAACTGGAGTTTCTTTCTACAGTACAGCTGCCATGGCAAAAGTTTGGAGTAATAGGAATAGATCTGCACTGTGTGATTGTGACTGTGCAGGATCCAAAGTTGTACCCACAGACAGGGGTTGATGTCAGATTGAGGTACTGGGCTGTGGACCAGGCCTATTGCGTGATCTCTTCCTCCATGGCACCTTTTGGTTATTGTCACAACATGGTTAATATGGTTATTTCATGGTCACAATAACATGGTTATTTCACAAACCAGAAAAAGGTCTCATGGTACTTGAAAACTTGCAGTGGGCTATCTGAACAAGTAAGCAATAGCAAGTGAAGTACAACCAGCAGAAAACTTGAGCTAATTTTTGAAGGAGTGGTTGTGTCAGTGAATGCTTTGATTATAGCATCAATGATACTTCAATATCCATAATTCTCTGTCTCCATAATTCTCCGTAATTCTTCTGAGTGAACTGACTTGACCATTCTTTGAACATACAAAGAACTCCACAGAGGACCATTTGAGCAGGGTATAAGAAATCCCATTTCTAAAGCTGTAATCCTGCAGTCATGTATATAAATGCAAATCAAGAAGTAGGCAGATTTAATTAATTTTCCCCCTAATAAGGTTAACATGAAAACACAATGAGGGGCTTGTTGGATGCATATTTATATTCTGTAAATATAACGCTCTTAAAATTGTGAGTGAATTGGCAGCAGTTGTAGTACTTGTGCTTAAATGTAGGCATGTATTTAAAAGTAGTGTTTCAGCATTCATACAGTTAAGAGCTGGAAAGATCCAGGTTTAAGCTCCCTTGTTCCTAACAAAACGTTCTGCATTTAATTGCAGTATATTATATTTGTTCACGTGCGTGTTTCAGAGCTTCTTACTAATGTAGAGAAAATCTGAATTCCCTGTTTCCATGCTGTCTTTGGGTGCCAGCTGGAATATTTTCAGAATTAGCAAAGCAGACAATTGCTTTTGGACTGAAGCCTGCCACATCCTGTCTGGGAGTGTGATTTTAACACCTCTTTGGGGGTTTTCTGTTCACATGCCATTTGACTATTGGTAAAACACTTTGTGGCCTGGTCCATGTGGTTCACAGTAAGACAAAAGTCCTTTTGGATAATTTCACACAATCTTTCACCTTTGCTCCATATAAAACAAAATAGGTACATAAGTGCATGTTCTGTCCAAATGTAGCAAGTTGTCTTCAGTGTACATGTGCAAGGCTAACACTTGAAGTTGTTGAAAAATTACGCTGTCATGAAGGGGTTTATCTCACAAATGGGTCAGGTTCCTCAAAAGGATGAAATCTGAGTGACCTAGAGACAGGTACAAAATTGCCCCCTAAATGTTTTCAAATGGAAGTTTACATGTGTAAACATATACTTAGTTTTACCTTGGGTGTGACACACAGATGTAAATCTGAGGTGGAAAAAATTTTAAAAACATTGCAAGGGAGGGGTCTTGTATTAGAATTTTTTTAGAATTGTTTATTCAACCTCTCTCACATACTGTATTTTGTCCTTGCTTCTCCAGGACCACCCAGTGCCCCTGCAGAAGAGCGATCGGGAACGCCAGACAGCATTGCTTCCTCCTCTTCTGCAGCCCATCCGCCTGGTGTTCAGGCACAGCAGCCACCGTACCCCAGCACGCAGCCACAGACCGGTCAGGTGGAAGGTAAGCAAAGTTTACAGCTTTTCTGCTGTTTAGGAAGTGAAGGATGGTGTGTGATTCTGCCTTCAATTAGCAGCCCCAGAGTGGATACCAAACTGCAAATCACTGTGTGCCCCTAAGCAGAACAGCGTTTGTCCTCGCTGCCCGTGCTGTTCGGTACAGAAACAGCAGGTGGAGCAGTGGCTCTATTTGAGAGGGCAGGTGGTGGAACATGACAGAATTTTCATAGTACTGTTTTCTGCTTGCATCTGTGCTTGTACCATACCCTGTGTATTGTGTCAAGCTTTCACTCAACTAACAGTTTGTTGACTTGTCTACTATGTATTAAAACTTCTGTTTACTCATCATTTCTATGTAACAGAATGGAGCCATTATTTCATTGTGTCTTTTTTGTGTATGGCTCTGTGCTAGTCAGGTTAAACCTTGCAACTATCTTATATGCATGGTAGTTCCTGTGTAACTCCTGAGAGCCTCAGCTGACTCTCCTTTAAAATTTAAGGTCTTAATTCCGGTGTTAAGATTTGTTTGCACTGTGCTGTTTAACGTGCTATTTGACTTCCCAAAATTAATCTATTCAGAGGTTTCCTGTATTTGGGCATCATTTTTTCTGTTGCTGTTTTCTAAGTGCACTGAGCCTTCAGACTTGCACAGATCTGGATTAAACTGTCCATGAAATAACCTGCTTTGATACTTTTTCCTCCACATGAAGGATAATAAAAAGTTGTTTCTGTGCTAGTGTAGGCACAAGTGAGAGCCCTCTGATGCTTGCTTTACTGATGTAATGCTTAGACACATGTGAGAGGGTGGTCAGAGTATGCATAGTCACTTGGATTGTCTTGCTTGAGGAGTGTAAGTAATATTTTGATTGAGCAGAGTGTTTGAGCAACTGGTAGTTATATATAATATTTAAACATGCATGAATATTGGTTGCAGTGGAGCTTAGGCAATGCTTCTTTTGCTGCTTTCAGCCTCTTTTTTTTTTTTTTGTTTGCACGTTTTCCTAAGAATTAGTCAAGTGTAATAACATAGCAGGTGACATCTTTGTAGGTGAAAGATACCTAGGAAAGAAAGATATTAATTTAGTCTTTTATGTGTAGAATATTTTTGAAAAAAAGTGCTTCAGGTTCTTCTGTTGGCAGCCAGAAAATGTACTGTTCAAAAAACAGCTACTGAACTTGCATTTTATTAATTTAGTCTTTTTACTTTACTTTTACTTTAGCTAAGGCATGAAGTTTTAAGTGTTGATGTTAAACTAGAACTGAAACAAAGAAGTGAAACTCTTTGAAGTGTTTCCAACACTAGCTTGGAATCCTGTATGCCTGCTAACACCAGGGAAGGGGAAAAGTATTTTTCAGTAAAACTCATCCTACTTGGGGAAGAAGTTACCTAGAGTCATGTATCAGAGTAGATGTAGTGATTTTTCTAAACTTAGATCAAGGAAAGTGTAGTGCAACAGTACTATTTATAAAGGTTTTGGTCTGTAGTATATGTAGCTTTTATTACTGCTACTGCAATATTTTAAGTATTGATTATATTTTCTTCACTCTGTGCTTCAGTTTTTGGGAAGAGATCAAAAGTAATTTTTGTCTTTGTTCATTAGATATACTAGGAGTATTGCCTATGCTGTGCATTGTACGCATATGGTAAACAGCAGTCTCTTAGCAAAGCTGAGTAGTGTATGTGCAATCATCAACTTTTATCCAAAGTGTTCAAGGACTTTCCTTTGAAACATGGAGTAGTTTTCCATACTTCATTGTTTGAAAGCACCCAGTGCTTTCACCCAGTGCTGGTCATTTACGGACTTGTGCTGTCCCTGCAGAGCCATAGCCCAATCAGAACTTTGGATAGGTTTTGATGGTTAGGTTTTCAACAGGATGGACTCACATAAATGGCACGGCTGGTGAAGAGCAGGTTCTTGTTAGAATCTAGTTTTAAATTATTAGTTCACTTCTTAAAAAACCTAAACTCCCCCAAGCTCTGCTTCCCCCACACATTTTCCCACTATTGTGAAGATATAAGTAAACTGGTGATGCCAGTCATGTGTCAGTCATACTGGAATATCCAGGATTATTTTTTAATGGCATTCTCTGCCAATTAATGCTGTTGTGATGATTATGATTGGTTATTAGGATGTTGTTAATTGTGAATACCAAGTCACTCCACTGCTGTGTGCTGATACTACTGAAGAGCTTGCTTCCGTTGGTAAGCTTTAAGCATTCACTAATTTGAATTAAATCGGTACAACAAAGATGTTTCGGTACAGCACTGTGTCTTGTGGCCTGAGCTTTTCTACCACTAAATTCAGTCCTGAACACACACAAGAACCAATTATGTACAGATGTGGATGCTTTTTTAGTCTTTGCTGAAATACACGTAAAATCTCATTCCCATAAGCACTTCATGATCTTCTAGGGAAAAGAATGTTGCGTGAATATATGTAAAGGGTCTTTATTCTGAATCAGACTAAAATGTCTTTTTCAGTGCACAGGAACAATGGTAAGTGCTGGCAGATCCTTCTCTGCAATAAGCACTGCTAAGTACAAAAACAGACATCGATGCTGTAGCTCATCTTGTTTTCAGAGTAAAAATCCAGTGAGAGGGAAAACTGTATGCTTGAGGACCCATGGGATCCCTGACTGTATTCATGGCTGTAAATTAAGAATGTTTTCTTGAATGGCACTGGAATATCTCTCTGTTCCTCACTAATGCTTCAGCCCTGGAGAAGATAGCAAGTCTTTTCAGAAACCTTTGGTAAAACTCCATGCTGTTTCTTTCCTATCTCTATACCTGGAATTTCCAGCAGGTGCCAGTGTGGCCTCTGTGTTAGCCTGTAGGTAATTATCCCAAGACAGGCAGCCTGCTGATTATTCTCCCAGAACTTCCCCATGTCAACTGAGTTTAAGAAAGAGAAAACACACTTTCTGAGTTTCTAATTCTTAATTTTCAAGCTAACAGGCTTAAATTCTCTTCAAGCTTTGTGTTTAGCACTCTCATCATCCCACAATAATTGCACACCAAATAAAATTTTGAGTGACTGCATTGATATAAAATATTCTAAACACCTTAATGTGTAAAGTAATGTTCCTTTCAGCTGCGAATAATGCAGATAGAAGAAGAAATAAGGAGTTATTTCGAATCAGTGTGGACGGCGTCTGTCTGGGAGGACTTGGAGCAGAGCAGAGCTGCTTTTGTCTTGGTGCAGCTCTGAAGATAGAGTTTACAGTCTATTTATACAGTCTGCTGGTCTTTGCAGAATGAATAATAGTACAGTAACACTTCATAATAGTAAAGTTTCCATGTCTGCTCCAGTTCAGCTAAGCTTTAAGTTTTGGCAGATGATTGGTTTTGTTCTTTGACTGTGACTTACTAGATTGAAAAGCAGCAGAAGCATAAAGCCTAGGGCCCATAGGTTGTCTAAACAAATATTTTGCCTCTTCTGGCTAAGAAATTGAAAACAGTGAATGTAGGGAAAATAAGCATTGACTTGGACTACCCAAGCTCAAGAATGTATGGTTTTATTTTTGCTTCGGGTGTATACCGCTGAGTCTCTTAAGAAAACTTGGCGATGCTAAGAGGTGAATGACTTATCTGGAAAATGTGGTCAGCATAAATAATGTACCACTCTGCTTACAGTACTTGGTTGCAGAAATAGTCTTAAAAACCTAATCTAAACAGACAATCTGAGGACATGTTTAACTTTTGAAGTACTTTAATTTACAGCATAAGTTCTGGAGCAGTTATGAAGATGTTTAAAGATTCCTGGTCTGTTACCCACTACAATAGTGCTAACTAAGGTGCATAGCTTCTGGCAGCCTCTGAAAATGTGGAATAGTAAGCCTCACGTACCAAATTAGAACTCTTTAGATAAACATCATTTAGTCCAGAACATTTTACCAGAACAACATGTTTCAGAAACTAAAATCTGTACGTTGATGTCAGGGGATTTGTTTCTGTGATGTTGAACTGTCAAGGATATTGTTCTCTATAACACACCAGGGTACTGGGCTTCAATGAAATGCGTTTTTAATCCCTAGGTCAGATGTATCAGCAGTACCAGCAGCCTGGTTACCCTGCTCAGCAGCCGCAGGCTCAGCCCCAGCAGCAGTACGGCGTGCAGTACCCAGGTAAGCAGCTCTGGAACAGCAGCTCCTCTGTAGAACCTCTCCTGCAGTGCCCCACCCTGTCAGCTTTGGTTCCTGACCCTGTGGGGCAGGTCAAGGTGCTGAGCTGCCCAGGTGCCTGTGTTCCTTGTGGGAACTGGCACAGTTCACCAGTAAGAGAACACTGCAGCTGGCTACATTGTTAATATGTAGTCAAAGTTCTGCTGTCTCAGTCCTACTTGGTTGTGACCAAAACTGGACTTCATCATTAATCAGCAGAATGCCTTGTTAGAAAGGCAGGCAAAATGAATGACCTGAAGTATGAGCAGCCTTCAGGATTATCTTCTGCAGTCATGGGATTTTAGCAAGTAAGTGACTAAATATCCCAATTTAGCTTCCTTAAATATTGAAAGTATCTAAAGATGGCCCCTATTTCTTGCATCTAGAACAATCTCCATGTACAGAATTTAGTGGTGTAAACATTGTAGATGTCATTCAGTAAATCCTTGGCTATTACAAATACTGTATATCTCAGAGAAACTTTCAAATGATAGTTGGGTTTTTTTAGTTGTTGATTTTGCTGATATCTCAAGTAAAGGTGCCCAGTAGACTTTTAGCAGAATATTTTAGTGCACTAGTGGTTTCTGTGCAGTGAAATACGAAAAGCTGGTTTCTGCACGTACCCAAAATAAACTGGACCTCAGAAATTTCAATTACTTCCTTTAGAAGCAGCTGGCATCTAGTAATGCATGTATATGCTAGGAATTATAATCCAGATGAGATATAGGGATGAACCTGTAAGAGCAGATTCCGTAACAAATTGCATGTTGCTTAGTACTTGTAGAAAATGATACAAAGCATTTATGAATCTTTGTTTTGAAAAGTCTTCCTTAAACTAAACAAGACTCCCATTAAATGACTCAGAGCCAGTGTGACCTTTTCTTGGTGCACAAGATACACAGTGGGAGTGCATCAGTTTTTATATAGATGAGAAGATTTGCAGAGCTCATGAAGAAATTCCGTGTTTAGCTTGAATAAGAACCCTAGAACACTTGGACTAAAGGTTTGTGCCTCAGCCCTTGTTCCTGTGCACTGTGTGAGAGCTGGTTGGTTTGGGTGTCTAAGTGGTATCTTGTTCTCTGCAGATTTCTCACCCCCACATTTCTAATTAGAATACAGTGTCAGACTTGTTGAAGTCTGATTTCAGAAGAAGTAACAAGCCTGTTGGAAGTAGAAGGGTCTGTCTGACTTTCTCTAGGCTTAAAAACTGAGTGGGGAAACAAAGGAATTCCGGTCCGCTTTCTAGTCATATCCTACCATCATCTAATCCATTATTTTACTGTAGATGTTCCTGTGAAAGCTGTAGTGCAATGTGAGTTTTGCCTTAAAATCAACATCATTGTCAAATATGAGTGAAACGACACCAAAAATTTATTGGGGCACTTCTGTTTCTCATAACTTATTTCACAATTAACCTGATCTTTAGAAACAGGGTTTTTTTTGAGGACCTAGTGACAGCAGCCTTTGAAGATGTTGAGTCATAGGGTTTTTTGTTTGTTTTGCTTTAGTTCCCATGAGTATTGTCTCCTTTCAAACCCATGTCCCCCAAGAGCAGGATCCCTTCCCACTCTTGTCGATCTAGGCAACAGTGTGGGTATTTATACAGGGTAGTAAAAATGCACCCTTCAGAGGTTTGTCTCATGAGTAAATTTTGATCCCAGTGTCAAGGTGAGTTTACTCCAGTGCATTCTTACCCTTACTCTTTCCATTTAGGGCTGTGCACTTTTAATAATTTGTGTGTCTGGTGTTTAATGCTGACAGGATTCCAGTCACTGGAGAGGTTTCATTGCAAGTAGCTGCAGGTGTGTTTCATGATGGATAAAAGTAGCTATTTCTTCATAAAAGGCCTTTGTTCTATTTTAAAATTTTCAAGAAGAGAAATTCCCTTTGGAACCTGGTTTTATACAGAAAAATCAAGTTTGGGGCATGTGTTGATGGAAGTTTTATGCTAAAGTATTCTGTTCTACACAACTTTTTCATATTTAACGCTAAGGAACTGAAAACACCTATGATTTAACCAAAGGTATGATTGTATGAAACCCTGAGAGTATTTTCATGACAGTTTAATTTGGAGGTTTTATTTGGGAAAAGGTTGAATTTTGCCTCATTTGCCAATGAAGACTATTTTTTGTGTGATGTTAAGGAAAAGACTACTTGTCTTTTTTTTTTTTTATTTCTTGTCACTCACAGGAAAACTGTTTTATAGTAACTGTTGTCAATGTGCTGTGCTGCCACGGTGTGCACCAAACCCGGGCCGTGTGCTTATGTGAAAGGCAGGAAAACTTGCACTTCACGCTTGGTTTGCCTTTTCTGTGCTTCCTGCATTGTTTTGCGTTTGTCTCTGTAAACATTAAAGACAAAGAGTCTTTCTGTAGGCACCCACGGTTCTCTACCGTCTCTCACCCCACCTTGCTCTTTGCCTTTCCAGCAGGCTACAGCCAGCAGCAGCCCCCGTCGCAGCAAGCGCAGCAGTTCCCGGCCTACAGCCAGGCAGCAGCCCCGGCCCCGGCTGCCTTCCCGGGGCAGGCGCAGCAGCTGCCGGCGCAGCAGCCGCCGCAGTACCCGGCGGGCA
>VZRJ01003222.1:47916-279280 GCA_013397565.1 Ptilonorhynchus violaceus
GCTTCCCCCCGCAGCCCTACACCACGCAGGCCTCCCAGCCCGCCGCTTACAGCGGCTCCCAGGCGGCGCCGGGCACCTTCCAGCCGCGGCCCGGCTTCACCCCCCCGCCCGGCAGCACCATGACCCCTCCGCCCAGCGGGCCTAACCCCTATGCCCGCAGCCGTCCGCCCTTCGGCCCCCAGGGCTACACCCAGCCCGGCCCCGGCTACCGCTAAGGGGGCGCCCCTGAAGAACGGCGACTGACACGTGCGATTCCATCCCAACAGACTCCAGGATTTTATATTGAGATTCCAAAACTGTAATGAGGCAAAACTATAGGTGTTAATTAAATTCTGCTGGGGGGAGGGAAATGACCAAATCTTTCCTGCTTTAAATTGTATTTGCTTCCTAGTTTAATTTGGGGCTGGGTGGTTTTTGGAAAACACTACTTAAATGTCTGTAAAGTGATTGACATTCTAGCTTGCCTTGTCTGAAGGATATGAAGATGCTAGTTGGAAGTTTAGCCCACTTATCAGGCTTGTTTTTACTAATACCATGATGTACTAAATTAGATTCTGGAGGTCAAACTAGGTATGATGTATTATAAATTGTAATGTTCACATGGAAAAACTAATAAAAGCCCTGAATCTATTAAATGCCTGATCTCGATTTTAGAAGTTAGGTAATGCTGACCGAGACAACTATGCTAAGATCAGTGGTAAAGATCAGGAGTGCTGGGGATTGGAGGAGGAGAGGTAGATTTCTGGGTGTGTACAGGGAGCAGTGCTGTGACTACAGATGGCTTTCACACAGGTGTCACAGCAGGAGGTGGTTTTCTGCTGTCTGCTGTCATTAATTGTCAAGTGACCCTTCTACCAAATGGTTAGGAACCAGTCCATAAAATCTTATCAATTTTGGTTTCACAAGGCCTGGGGGAGAATTGGTTTATTACTTGAAAATTTAAGCCAAATGTGTATCTTTAAAAAAGAACTCTTTAAAAACACCCAACTTTCCACAGGTTCTTTGCCACCCAGAAGAACTTGGGAGTGCAATCCTGGTGGCTCAATTTTGAGCCAAGAAAAAGCAGATCAAGGGCTGTAACAAATTCAATAGACCATATTACAGCAGAGGGCAAAACATTCTCCCAGTTAATATTTTCCATCTTGCAGATTCTAGGAATATGTAAAACTAAGTAGGGAATAAAAAATGAACTGGAGCAAGCTGCTTGAACTCCCCTAATGAAAAATTAGGAAGCTGAGTGAAAGTATTTCTACCTTCAGCATCCTTAAATAGTGCTGTGCCCACAGCAGCCATGCTACCCAGTAAGCTGTGGCTGCTCTCCTGAGACCTAACACATCCCTTGTTCATCACACTGTGTAATATGGGCTTGTTTCAGGAATCAGTTTGTACTGAATAACAGCATTTACCACAGAAACTAATCCTTGTTTTCATTTAAAACACTTGAAAAAAACCCACTTGATTAAAAAATACTTTATTAGGAGTACAGTGTACCTGCAATGTACTTTATAAGGTATTTTCTATAAATGACTACTATATATATCTGGGTGTTCCTGTTCATATTTCTTCAATACATTAGTAAGGTAATGAATAACACCTTTAAAAAAACCTACATCTCTTTATTTAGTTCATAAATGTTCAAGCAGTACAACAAGTAGCTTTGGGAGAGGTTTTAATCAAAATAACTGTAAAGCAGTTTTAAAGTTCAGTTATCACTATTTCCCCTTTTTCCCCAATGAGGATTGTTTTAAACCAGAATTTTTATTTTTAAATAAAATAAACCTGATCATGCTGTTATAACTAGCTTATTATTTTCCTCGTGCATTTGTCTTTCCAAGTCCCACTGCATGGTACATGCATTTGGCTTTTGAACCAGTAACTGTCAGGCTCTGAAAATGACATTTTCATGAAAAGCCCCAGCCATGGAGGCCAGCTCTGTTTTTTCATTCCATGTACATATGTACCTGTCCACTTCAATTAGAGAACACCAAACCCCCTGCCAGCCACCGCCAGGCTCATGGGCTGTGGCTCTGGCTCCAAAGTGACAGGCTGAACATGGCTCTGGCTGGTGCTGAAGCATTTAAAACAAACATGGAAAACCCCACTAACTTGATCATTTAAAGCTGCACATGTAGCAACCTACCTCGGCGTTTTGGCAGGAGTATAAACTGTTTGTATGTGTAAGGAGAAAGTGCTTCAAGTTTACTGGCTGCAGGATATTAAAAATTATAGGATCTTTTCTATAATTTATGACTGGGAGAGGTTACAGGTGGATTAGGATGGGTAGCTTATGGCACTTGTGTTAGAGGACCAGTGAATATTTAAAAACTAATGCACATTGCATTCCATGACCAACTCTGGCATATCTGTGCCTTACACATTTATTACAACATCGTGATAAATAATATACACACTGTATCTTTTAAAATACCATGTAAACCATACCTCAAGAATAGGGAGCCAGCTTCCCTATACATTATCCTACAACACGTCCCTAGCCTGTGTTTTTTTTTTTTTAAATTCTAAAAACAAATTTGTAACACTGGATAACTACAGTAAGCAGCCTACACTATTACACCATTAATGCAGTATTGGCATTAGACTTGTATAAGCCCCGCACGTCAGCCAACACCGAAGTGCCAGGCACGCCATAAGCGTTGCTTTCCTCGAGCCTGTGCTGGGCAGGCGGGCGGGGATGGCACGGGCTGGGCCTTTGCACCAACTTCGTGTGGCATCTACCACTTGCCAGGTATTGATGTGCCACACTCGTACCAGCGCACGTAGTTAATCTGAGTCTCCCCGCCTATTTTCCCAAACTTGACAGGTTCCTGACGAACGGCCCTGAAAAATCCTGGAACAGAGAACAGAGTGGTGTTTGCATAAAGCCCTCAGGACACTACCATGCTTAGATTCCCTCTGAAGCCTGCATACAATTCAGTGAGTGGCTAAACTAGTCAGCATGCTGTTAAGCTGTTTGGCACAAGCAGGGCTGTTTGCTGCCCCTACATCCATTAGCATCCTGGAATATGTCCACCCAATTCAAGTTAAAGCAGAAGTGCTTGGGATGGTGGCACAGAGGTGAAGCCTGCCTCCCCTTGAGATCCCAGCACCCACCCGTGGATGGTGCTGGCTGGGCACAGCCTGTACCCCCTCCGTTCCCCCTCTGGCCATGCTGGGGTCTCTGAACAGGAGGCTGGTCCATGTTGTAAAGTCACAGTGGTAAACAGTCCCACTACGCAGCCTTCCCACTGCAGTGAACCTAAATAAAACTCAGCCACTGGGAATAGTTCACACCATCCCCCCATCCCTAAGTGAGAAATCGTCCTGGTTTCACTCTGTTACCTTTGACAACACACATGCTTCCCATTCAAACACTTAATATTAAATTACAAATTAAAGTGAGCAATTAGGACTCAATCCAGCCTGATGATCAGGAATGCGTGTGTGGCTAAAGCAGGCATGTGTGCACACAGGCATGGGGACACACACACAGAATGCTGTTCTGCAACTTAGAGACATCGGCCGTGATTCTCTCGCAGCACTTCACGTCAAATACACATAGTTAACTCAGAACTCAATTGCTGCAGCCAGGGAGGAACCAAGCACCAATGGACAACTGGTCTGTTCTCTGTTCAATTCATTTACTGGAAATCTAAGCTACAGAAAAGGTGAGGTCTTTTGTTTGCTTGTTTTGTTGTTTGTTTTTGCCTGAGTGTAGCTCATAAATTCCCTCATGCAGTTGCTGATATCAAATTGGTTCTAAATGTCTTTTAAACTGAGGTAGCAAGGTTGTTAGGTAAGAGGTTTTTTAAATTATCAAATCTTTAACAATAGGTGAATCTGGTGCAACTGAGAGGTTTGCTGTCCTGGCAGTTTCAAATTGGATTCTGACCATCTCTTACACAAAATATCTTTTCAAATGGGCAACACTGACTGGGAAGGGAAAAGCAAAAACCTCTTTAGAAGAAACTCACAAAACACATGAACAAACACCCTTCAGACCATTCACCTACTTTGTTTTTTGGAAAAACTTGTGAAAGACTTAGGAACTTCACATTTGTCTCCCACACCTGCCTCAGTGCATTTCTGGACTTCTGTAGGGTGTTTTGTAAATGAAGCACAGGAAGGTTTGGTCAACACGCTGACATTGTGCTGAAAACTGTTCTGCTGTTTTCCTCAGTAAAACACTCCATGACACGCTCAGCACGCATGCACGTACCAGTACAGCCTGCGTTCTTACCCCACAAGGAACAGAACTGCTCACACTGGCACTGCTGCCAAGCAGAAAGGCAGGAGTTCAGCTGACAGAAGTACAAATTTCTTACGCTTCAGCCTCAGCAATGTGTGAAAAATAGTCAGGCAGGTCACAGCTGTGTTTAGGACATCCAGTCCCTTGTCCACTTAGACCAGACTGGAATTTTGGGCACCCGGTTACAATCGGTACATACAGAATTACTGCAGCATGAATTATATTTTCCAGTCATAACTTTTCAGCTTCTCATTAGTACCAAACAAGGTATTTAATGCCCAACCGTGCTTTAAATCAACCTTGCTAGTTTGAACACACCACTTTATGCCTCTCTGCAAACTCAAATGTATGGTTGGGTTTAAATATGTAATACCAACTGTGAATAGTCCGTTGGGCTGTTTTAAACGGGAGAGAGGCTGTTTGCCACCTAATAGAATCCAAGTCATAACTGTCTTAAGTCATCATTCATTGTCAAAAACTTCTTGACCCTCTTCTGCCTGCAAAGCCGGCAGTGCCTTCCATCGCCCACCCCAGCAGTGGGCATTGAACCCACTGGCAGGAAAAACAAACACACAAAGAAAGGAACTCCCAAGATTTGCTACAGAGACAGGTGTAAGGAATTACCATCTTTGACTGGTAGATCTTCTTGCTGGCCTGTCCTTCCATCTAAGAATGAGTCTACAAATTGGCAGTGATCTTCTCCATGGCCCCTCTGGTCTCCTATGTTATAAAATTTTCCTGAAAGCAAAGAAGCAGCAAAGTTTAGTGAGGGCTATTTCCAAAAACCGCTAGAGGCAATGGGCTGTGCTCTTTCCTCTGTGGGGAAGCCAAGGTGAACACTACGGCTCTTTTCCTCTCAGGACCTGTAGCTGTAATTTGAACATGACTTGCAGGCTCCAAGTGCTCACAGCTAAGGCAAAAGTGCCCCACTCCTGGCCAAAATCTATGCCTGGATGTAATTTTTCCCTCTCTTTACATTTCATACAGTAAGGGAAATTCTGTTACCATCCAGAACCTCATCCTGATTGTATCAGAAAGCAAGTTTTGGTAGTGATTTGAACAGAAGGCAGGTCTGGTTCCCTGTCAGGAAGCCCCCAGTACCTTCAAAGATGTTTTTATAGACCACCTCCTAACATAGCCAAGGCCTGTTTTATAAATCATCATATTTTTACAATGTGTATGTGCAACCGATATCCTTTAACATATAGATGACCTCGGGTAGTAACTACTTATCCAGAGCATGGAGTGTGCCCGTGTATTTATTTGCAGGATTGCTTAACAGGACACTTGACTGCAGCTGAGTAGAAAACAAGGTCTCTAGTGTCCCATGCAGAGTGTGCCAATGTTATGGGCTGTGCTTATGCTGTTAACAAGAGGGGGCACAGTGAAGGAGCTTTGACAGATGTTTTTACTTACTGACTTGATTTGCAAGACATTAGTAAAATTCAGTTCAGAAGATGGAGGAGATAATGCTACCTTCTCTTCCCAAGCCTTGGACAGAAGCATTTGTAGATAAATTCACCATTCTTTCTAAACTGCTCTCACAGCACTTAATATGTTCAGCGTTCAGTTGTGATGTTAAAAGGAGAGGTGAAGGCATTTAGAAATAGGCTTAGCACTCTGGTATAAGCTAGGCAGAAAGTTCAGTTACTCATTAGATATTGGGTGTCCTGTAGCCTTGAATCTGTGCCAGTCTGGCCACTTGAGAGATGGTGGGGTGGTTTATAATACTGCTCCCAAAGTGCAATTAATAAAAGAGCAGCCTACCAATAAACTCTCTCTAATGTTTTTGTGATCTGAGCAATACTTTGCCAAAATTTCTCACCTCCCGTGGATGGCCTCTGTGCATGCAACTCTTCAGCTTTACAAAATTATTTATTACTATCTAGCTTTGGCTGCAGGCATTTGTTTTTCCATAGGAGAACTGGTCAGAGGGAGCTCCTCTCAGCAATTTTTTGATCTGAAATTAAGAACATTCAGGCTGCCCAAAGAGGTCTTTTTTTTTTCCACAGCTGTTGAAGGTCACACATAGAATTTATTTTTTTCCTCCCCTCAATAAATACTTATTTTTAGGTGGCCTGCTTTTCTGGAATGCTTACAGTGACTGTTCTGAAGGACTGTTAAATGAGGTCAGCAGTAGATGCTGGTTTATAGAACAGTCCTGGCATGTGTAACCGAAATCAGTTTTTCTTCATAAGAGACAGAATAAACCAGATATTTTTATGGCTAACACCAGAACAGTAACTTTCATATACACACATACTCTTCTGGCCCACAGCTTAACCTGTGCATAATTCAAACAATTGCTGTTCATAAATTAGCAGCATTCTCAGTGACCATTACATTCTTACTGAGCAATTATTTCCACAATAAAAGGACACACTTAAAACCATTTAGCTAACAAATAACTGGTTTTATGTTTTGGGAATAGCAATTCTAGCATAAAGTAAATTTTTTCTCCCAGTGTTCCTTTGTGGGTGGCCTTAAAATCTTAGATACAATCTTTGTTTTATACATTATGAATTCCTCTAGCACTAGAAGTATAAATTCATGCTAAAAACCAGCATGCAAAGGTACAGTTGTTGCCTGCCTTATATAACAGCATTTGTACAAGGCACCCAAATTTTGAGGTAATTACTCTGCTTCAACAGCAAAGCTTTGGAAGATTTTCCAGCGTCCAGTGGAATTCAGGCCTCGGTGCAGTCCTGAGGCACACACGGTCCAGCTGGCTGGTGCTTGCAAGGACACTTCCGCTGGCCCTGGGGGCACGACGAGGCGAGGTGACAGTGAAACACATCAGAACAGAGTTTGGCTTCTAACTGGAAAACTTCTCACTCTCACAGAGAGAGGCCTTGCCTAGCAAACAGGGGAAAAGCAGCTTTCCTTCTACATAAATATTTAACTTCTTTTAAATATTGTGACAACTAGTCAGCACTGGTTGTAACAATGCAAGTGCAAGAACCAGGCTTAGCAAGTATAATGAATACAGTGTGTCTACCTCATCCTTTTCCAGCGAGGTTAAACCACCACCCTTCCAGCAAGAACAAAAACAATCTAATGAAAATAGGAAAATGGGCTCCTGATATTAAACTTTTCTTCTAAGACTGGAGTAGCTTCCACTGCAGTGTTAATTCACTTGATATAGGGCTGAAGTCTAGTCCTGCTAGATTAGCACTGCTATTTCCTCTGCTGGCTGGTTTTGGGACACATCATGCCTCATTGCCAGTGCTTGTCATTTGATCACAGCTAGTTAGTACAGCAACAGTTGAATGAATGATACCTCTGTTCAAAACATTCTTTTTTATTCACATAGTTGCTAAGATATTATTGACATACAGCGTATTGTACTTATTATTAATGACAAGGCTTTTCTGCCTTGTCTGCTCATCAGAGAACAATGCCGGAGGCAAGGCAGGGAAGCATAAAATTGTGCCAGCATGGGCTGCCCTACACTCCCCTGCTCTTTCCATATTCCTTCCCATGGAGACCGGAGCCCTGCTCCTGTGAGGTGCTGAGCTCAGAGACGGGGCAGCTTTAGGTTATGAAAGTGGATTCTTCCAGCCACAGTTTCTCCTGGTTATTCCAATGCAATGTGTTGAACACACCTGCCTGACTTGCACTCGAAAGGCATTTCCCATACATGGTTTATGATACTCTTTTTGCTCTGGATGCCGTGCTAATGCCACTGCCATAGAGCTGTCTGTGATAAGAGACCTCACCCAGAAGAAAGCCAGGAGCTTGGGATGGATTAGGAGAAGTTAACATATTTCTAAATGCAGTAAATATAGCTTGCACAATCTACATGAGACACAAAGATCTCCCTATCCACTAACTGAACACCACTTTCTACAGGCTGTTTCCCCAGCACACACACAGCATGTGTCACTTGATTCAGATCTTATACACATCACATTCTATTGACCTTAAGACACTGAACAAAACTTGGGAACATAAGGCCAGAAAGTTTCTCTTAGTAATAAAATGTAATATAAATTAAAAAAAAAGGTGGGGAAAAAAGATTATAAGCAAAGATGGGGCATGTGAAAATAAAACAAAAATGTCAAAGCAAGTGAGTAAAACCTGTTGACTAAAGTCATGTATTTATAAGCCTCCCAGTAATGAAGTAACCAGATGATTACCAAAAGCGATGGGAATGACAGGCCTAATCCTGGCCTAAACTTAGGTCCTGATCCTCTAATTAATAATTATTCCAGGCTGCCCTTCAAATACAAATTTGGCACCTTTACAGTATATGCTATTCACTCTGATCTTTATCAATTTTCTGTATGACCCCCAGTATACCAACAGGTACTTAAAATCAGATGATCACTACAGAGTAGTAACTCTGGAGTCTGAAAATTCAGTATCAAACACATCGATAGTTACTGAGTACAAGCAGATTACTCTTTATGATTCATCTGTCTGTGGACTAAATTAAACAAACCTGATCACACTTCAGCAGAGCTGATTTTGTTAAACCTCCTAGTTCTGGAACCATGACATTTTTCAGGGGAATATAATGCGAACAACTCTGATTTAAATGTTTCTTACCTGTAAGTGAATCACTGAGGTATATCTTGTATCTCAAAGAATTGCACAGCTGCACACCTACAAACTTCTTATACCAAGTCCTCTTTACATATTGTTTGCCTTTGCATTCTGAATATGTGTCTGAATTGAATGGGATTTCAGTCCAGATAGCGTCTTTTCCCACTGCAGGAGAGGAAAAAAGAGTATGAAATATGATGCTGCATACAAAATGGCACACAACATATACATTTGAATAACTAGAATTAGAAACCTTGATGAAGCAGAATGTACCATGACACCTGCATTTGGAACTTGAAAAATATTTAAAGGAAGCACCAAATGGTGCAGATATAATTGATGCTCTGAACTCCTCCTGCTCTCCTCCGGTGCTGGTTTGGAATAAGCTCATTCTAGGACCTTGTTTGGGGGACAATGCTTGTGCTGGCAAAACTCTCATTGACGAAGTGTGTGATACAGTCACCATTTTTCAGTGTGTTCAAGCCAAGACAATCAACTTGAAGCAAACTGCATGTGATCTAACAAAAATACACATAAAAATGAAGTGCCACTGATTATGTGGAGAAAAATGGTGCCTCAGTGCTTGTCAGAGTGAAAGGGATGTCTGTTAGAAATGCAGAAAGCAGCCCAATTTGTTTGAGCGATCTCAGCTCTTCTTCAAAAGCTCAGTCCACCTCCCACCAAAGACAGCAAGAGTCTTGTAAGTGGCCTAAAGCAGAGCTAGGTCCAGCCTTCTGAAGCAGGAAATTTTCCTTAAACACAAAGACAGATAAATAGAATTCTCCAAGCCGTGGTCTGTTAACTCACTTAAAAAGTGTGGACTAGCTTATTCCTTTTGCAGAGCTCTCTTTGCTTTAAGGACAAGGCTGAGAAAATATGAGGCTGTTCTTGGCTCATTTGTATACATTGGTTTGAAGCCATCCCAGCTGCCATGGGAGCTCCACATCACGTTGATTGCCTTATGCTCAGGTAAACAAGCAGCCTCGCATGAATTCCTTAGCAGGGGCATGGGTGGAAGGCGTGAAATTGTGTGTGAATGCTGTTTGATTCCATAACGCAGCAGAGACACCCTCCTTGTAAAATTCTGCTATCTCATTTCTGAAAAAACTCCTGATCAGATGTATATAAAAGACTTACTCGAAATTGGCTCACTCACTCTTGGGTCCGCTGGGGGAAGAAAACAAACATTCAATCAGACATTGTAAAATGAACGTTCCCAATAATTCGATGGAAAAGCATTGGTAAGTGATTTTTTACAGCTGACGTAAGCCGTAATTTGTGAAACAGAAAAGGTTTTGGAAGCAAAGTTAACTTTTGTATTAAATTAAATTAGAAGAAATATATTTCTTATGTGAAACTCCAGTATCAATGAGCTCTTAAAAATTTTACCTATGGGACAACACCAGCCAAGCAGAATTCTAGTAAAAACAAGAGTTTAAACCTGTAACCAGCAAAACCCAATTGTACTGCATCTTATTAAAATTTCAATTTCAAAACGTAAATAGTAAAAAGGACATGTCTGTAATACTTGCCACAAAAAACTTGGCTATGAAAGTCCAAATGTGAGAAATGGATGTGTGCAATTAAGAAAAACCAAAATTGAATGCCTAATTTGTCCAAACTAAATAGGAGACAGAACATAAGCCTTGTCATTCATGAAAACTGCACTTGGCATAAACATTTTTTTTCAGTTTTAACAATCTAGGATTACAAAGAGTGTATTCAGAGTTTTTAAATATGTGTGGCATAGTCTGAACTGCTCTCTGAGTAATCCCTTGCTCAGCCAAAAGTCTCATCCATCAGTGACAGCACTAGATGAGGACTATTAAATTATTACACCTGGCTCAAAACACAGATTGAGAAAGTCCTTTTAAAAAGGCTAAATCAATTTTGTGTTTTATGTGGTCCTTAAGTACTACCAAGCAATAAACACTTCTACACAAAAGATGGTATCTCGCTTGCATAAAGTCAACAAGTCAGCTGTAGTTAACCTTGAGGGGAGCAATAGGGAAAGCAAAGACACTCTGATTCTCACCTCTGAATCAGAAAGGGCTTGACTTGGGAACCACCCAATGGCCAAAACAGGTTTGTATACACCTCTTTAACAGGGGAGTAAACAGGATGGACAGGGACATACTGAGACGCTGAATTTTCCAGCTGCTCTTTCTCAATCCTTATTTCAGCCAAACAACATCACTGTTTACAGCAGCCTTATTGAACAGGTAGCAAAAGCACCTATGAACACACTGGCCCAAAGAAAAACCTTATGTTCCCCACCCAGAAGCTGTTGATGAATTGGTTAGATGCACAAAGGTCAAGAATATAAATCTTAAATGACTGAGCCCTCTCTAAGCATGAAGTTATTTTCTTCACAGTGAATACCAGACAAATCCTCTATGTTCCTCTGCTTTTTTCTCTTGCAGTCTGTCCATCTTACATCCTCACACGACACAGTCCTGATCCCAGGCTCACATTCCAGGCACTACCATAACATGCTTGGTGGTGAAAAGCCGATCAGGAGATCATAAAGAGCAAGACCAAATGCACAAAATGAAGTGAAAGAGCCTTTCCTACATCCCATAAACATGGATACTAAAGCAACTGTAAATGATGGTCTGATGTCTGGAAGTTCTTACCTGATTCAGTACTGAATGACACAACGTTGCTACTTGGACCTTCACCAAGAGGGTTCCTAGGTTTCACGTGAAATTCATAACTGGGGAACAAAAGAGAAGACATCAAAATTTTTCAAATTAAGTATTCTTCCATAGTCTGGAGCAAGCAATCAGCACACACCTTGGTGCTACTCCTCTTCTTGAGAAGAACAAAAAAGCGTCATTTCTCTCCCCAAAACCACTGAGACATTTTTTGTCCTAACTGTGTAAGAGCTTTCTGAACGCAAAATTAACCAGTCCTTTTGATAATTTTTTGCACACATACTGTTAGGATTTGATTTAATTCATGACTGATTTGTCACCACTGTGATTTTGTCTCCTCTCACACAGCAGTATCAGTTCTGGCAAAGGGAGCAAGTTCAGAAGCAACCTGATAAACAGAGACTGAGTAAAGGACACTGCTATTTATTTGCACTCTTTGCATTCTTAAGAACACAAACTTTCAACTCAATGCCTCTCAGGCCCACCAACAGTGACAGACAGGGCCAGTAGTGAAACACAGGGCAAGTCTTCCAGGACAGGAGCTCAGCCAAGGCAAAGATCCAATTGCTTGAATGTATGTTAATAATAAGTATATGAAGCAATGACAAGACACTGCGCAGTCTTTTTTGTGTTTTTTTTACCAATGTCACACAACACCAGGTTGTCCTGTAGTTATCTCATGGTCCCTTTTCATCACTGTGTTGGGAACCAAACACAGTGATATGCTAGCAGAACATGATTGAAGAAAAAAATCCAAGCCAGGCTCCTCTTCTTAAGCCTCCCCCACCTCTCAATACCTGATTAACAGTGCAAGTGCCACGTACGGAGAGACCTCCCACACGCTCTGAGCACACGCACGGTGAATCTCTGCTAACACAGAGCACCTTTCCATCAGTGAGAGGGAGCCACAGGACACGAGTCAAAGGGACTGTAGCCCTGGAAAACAGGCCCTAACTTAGAGACACTTTTGCTCTATTAGAGACTTTTGCTCACTTAGAGACACAGAGCAAAATGAGAGTCCTAGAAGTGGACAGTTAAGCATTCAGCTCTTGGCTCGTGAAGGATCATTTACCAATGATAACTTTGGTAGCTCGTGACTGTAACATAGCATTACAATGTATTGCTGGAATTGTTTCCAAACAGCAATTTTCTAAAGGAAAAAAAAACCCATACCACACTCTGCGCAGTTGGAAATTTGTAAACTCCATTTGCAAGTCCCCAGAAGAATAATTCAATCCAAACTTTGGATTACCTCTCATTCCTCCTTGGCTCCTCAAAACCTGAGCAGTTCACTAATTAACCTCAGTGGAGCATTCATGCAGTACCAAGCAACTGTTTTCCATCCACAGTACTTCTAAGACAATATTTAACTTTAAAATTGCTTACTTAAGCAATTGCCTTTATTTCTAGGGTTTTCTTTTCTTTTTAAAGGAAATACTTTTATAGACTGGTACGCTGAACAGATACATTGTGGAAATTCATGGATATTACTAAGAGAAACACGGGTTTGTTTGGAGCATAAAAAGTCTATTTGGAGTAATTTTGACATTTATTCAAACATGCTGCAAGACCATTTTGAGCTACCCATATTACCCTACTGTAGGAGGGAGACATTAACTAAATAATCAATTTAAGAAATTTATAAATCTTCATTATCAACTTCAAATTGTTTAAACAAAGACATGCTTTTAAAAATTGGATCTGAGCACTTAATATTCACATTGGGCATGTGGTACAGTAACTTTTTTTGGTCAAGAAGTATTCTTATCTGGTAGGAAAAGTCATAATACAGAGAACTGTAGCAGAGCAGTTGGAGATTCTTTCTGAATCAAAGATTCACTAACATGTTGGGTGACTTAAAGTAATAACCAGATAATACAGTTTTGAAAATGTAGACATTTACCCACACCTAGAGGTAAAAGACTCCAAAGAAGTTTTCCTGCTTCCTTCAGGGCTGGAACACCTTATCTAGAGCTATTATTATAATTGTGATCATCAAGATGGCAGGTTCTATTGCTTTACTGACAGTTTATGGTTTGATCTCATGGATGCTAACAATCTATTTCTGTCCCTTTGTATGTATTTTGCTGATTTTTGAACAAATTTATGGTTCTCAGGAGCTGATATGCCCTACTTTGGGCTGCATTAGGCAACATTCTTCGTAGGAATCAGCCCTGTTCCCAAAAATCTTTAGTTGATGAACTTGGATCCATCAATTCTCTAACTCCAAACAGACAAAAACAAGAACTGAAGATTATTTTCCAAGCAGTGTTTTTCAAATTGTGGTTTAGGGATCAGTAGGTTCTCTGCAAAAGACCAAACCACAGCTTGGAAAATCAAGGCAGAATTGAAATAAAGAACTAAAATCTACACATAGAAATTTCAGCTCATATGAACATATAAAGAAAATTGGAGAAAAGGAAAATAATAAAGAAATGTCCAAAGTTTAGCTGAGTCAGTTAGGGAAGCCTCTTATTAATAATGTTAAAGAGGAAATTTTTAGAACTAAAATATATGCAATTCTACGGTTCTGTGGTATGTGTTTTTACAAGTATCAGAGGCTCCTTTCCTCGGCCAATTTCAATCCTAAAACAATACCAGTGGCTTCCACAGTACAAAAATAACAAACAACCACTGCTGGAGATGAAGAGAATTAACTAGTTGACAGGATATTGAAAAGGAGAGAAAGAAAACTGAGATCATGAAATGACAGAGTTTACATATCTAACTGTAACTTTAAAGTTATGCTGTGGCTCCTTAATAGAAGACAATTTAAAGTCTCCCTTTTTGTGTGTCAGGTGAATGAGCTGAAAAATATAGATTAAGTGTGAAAAAAGGGGACTGTCTGCAGTCTTATGCACTCCTGTAGAGACCACAAGAAAGGGGAAAAATGCTTAAAGGTTCAAGAAGTATGTATGGCAAAATTAATAAAGGGAAATAGGAAAGCTATAGAATGATTATCCCATGTCTACTGCTTAGCTAGACTTACTAATGAAAAACTTGAGTCTATATTCCATCTTTATATCTGCCTTCCTAATACACCAAAACTCTGCTACCCTACATAGGCAGCAATCTAATGTACCACACCTCTAACATCTATCAGATTGTTATCCTACAAACTTTTGAAGACCAAATGCTCCCAAACTGTGTAAGACAATGAAAGTCCTTGTCTTGTGCAGATTAAATGGGCTCTACTCACAGTAATTACTACGTGGAGTGTATTTTTCCACCATAGGAAATCGCTATACCACATGGAACTTTGGCAAACGCAGCTGCTCCTGCATTTTTCAAATCACGCAAAAGGAGCAGATTGAAGATTGCAGAACTGAAAATAGGTGAAGAGAGATATTCACCATAATAGGAGAACTGGAGCAGCTGAGTACAGTCCTGGAGCTTTGGTCAGTTCTTGGGGAGATGCTGGTGCTGGATGACAATCGTGCAGAGCTGTCTCTGGTACAGAGCTCCTCTGTCATCCTGCTACTGGATGGCAGAATGATCAGACAGGCCAAATAGGAAAGGAATGAAAAAGGAAAGAAAGAAAACACTGCTGGGTGTTTTTGAGGAGTCTTTCTCCTAACCAAGTTGGAAGAAGGGCTAAGAGAAATGGGAAATATTTACCCATGAACCCTGACATCAACAGCAATTTAGTACAAAATCTGTCACGTTTTTAATAAAGCGTATGGAAACCTCCAGCATTTTTCTGCCACTTTCTGAATTTTGCATTGCAGCTTTCACTGCAGTTCCTATCTCTTGACCCTTGCTGTTAACAAAAGCTAAGCTCTCTGCATTGATAGAGGGTTTTGGGTTTTTTCCTGTACATGATTAGCACATTTTGGGTGCTAACTGCAATACAAAACAGTATTAGCTAAAGGGGATAACAGCTGAGCAGTCAGGTATGAATTACTGTGTATAAATGCACAAAAAGCTTATGCAGTAGAGGGTTGAAGACTTACTTGGTATGGCCTTTGAGTAAATTACAGTCACTTTCTCTTTTTTTGTTTCATAACTTTGTAAGATATAAGAAAAAAACTTTCAAAGGAAATCATCTACACACATTATAAACCCCTTTGGTACATGCATATATCCTGCACATTTCATGTTTACTTCACAGTTTTGTTTGTTTGGTTTTTGGGGGTTTTGTTTTTGTTTTTCTGGGGACCTTAGATCTACCTTTTTTTTTGTTTTGTTAACATTTCCTGTTATTCTTCAAGAGACCAAGGCTGGACACATGCTTTGCCTTGGGACACAATCTAACTCAAAAGTCCAAAAGAGACAGCTCAAAACATTTTTAAAGTGGAGAAAAGTATATTTGAAATCACCAAACTAATTAACAAGGCAAGGGATCAGTACCTAATGAGAAGTTTTACAAAACCATGGAATGCAAGCATCACAGGCTTTTTGATTCTTATTAATCCTCTTTTTCTGTTAAAAATCTTCACCATCAGGCTGATGGGACACGTCCTCTAATGGCTACTCGAACTTCCCCAGAGCTATTTGGCACATCTCTGACTGCAGTCTTAATATTTTTCTTTACTACCTTCCAAACGCTGCCATCACAAACACGCATGAGAACTCTTTTCAACAATATTCAGACTTTTTTCGAAGGCTTGTATAGAAATTAGAGCTGTAAAACTTCCTGGACACTATGGTCTGTGCTATGGACTTCACTGCTCTTAAACAAACCACCAGAATGAAAGAGAAAATGTACACCAACTAAAAAAAAACATTTCAAGATAGGGCAGGGATACAGAAATAAGAACTACATATTTTGGCAGATAAACCAGCAGAAATAACAAAAAAATCTCACTTGAAAAAAAACCCAAACAACATCTGCATTTAATATTTTAGGCTAGGAAAGTCCATGAAAAAACTACAGGTTGGTGAAATCAATTTTTTTTCCAAGGAGTATATGCAGAGGAGCACCATTACTGCTACACAAAGATGGAATGAAGATAACAAATCCCACAGTAAGCCCATTTCTATCTCAGGCCTCTCAAGGTTTATCGCAAGCAAGCAGCTCAAGAAGAAAAATACTGAAAATCATGGATAATGACCTTATCTTGACTCACATATGGGAGATCTTGCTTGACTATTATTGTCGGAGAAGTCACTGCAATACTTTCTTATGAAGTGCAGTTTTAATGTAAAACAAAGGAAGAGCACAGAGTCCTGGGTATGCCAGTGACACTGGGAGTTCCAATGTGAGCAGCCTCATAAGGAAACTCAGAAACAGGAGACCTGTGTGACAACTTAGATGGAATATAACAGATCCCGTTCCTCAAATGGCTGCTTGGAAGTTAGACTATAACTACTTTGACCAAAACGATCAGTCTTGTAGTTTGACTGTTTTCCAAGTGGAATAAACAGTGCATTTCTCACTATAAGAGTCGCAGAATTTCCATGTGGAGGATGAAAAATTATTAGTTCATACTAGTGCATTTGTTTCTCTCATTT
Source organism: Ptilonorhynchus violaceus (assembly GCA_013397565.1). Lineage (NCBI taxonomy): Eukaryota > Metazoa > Chordata > Aves > Passeriformes > Ptilonorhynchidae > Ptilonorhynchus > Ptilonorhynchus violaceus. The sequence goes on from VZRJ01003222.1 coordinate 64,822, forward strand.
TTCTTTGCTAAGACAGAAATTACATTTGCATTAACATACTAAGCCACCTCGGCCTGCATCAAAGAAACTGGAGGAAACTGAGAGCTACAAGATCAGAAACTGCTCCTAGGATACAATCTTGCAATAACTTATGCTGGAAGAGATCTATGAAGGTGACCAGGTCCAGGCTCCTTTTCATGACAGGGCTGACTTAAAAGCTACTTTAAGATCAGGGTTGATCAAGTACAGTAGTTACAGACACTCACTGCTTGAAAAACAGAGTAAAAACTGAGTAGCTCAGTACTTGGTTCAGACTAACTAGGAGAAAGAAGAATAAATGGAATTTGGCTGTTTCACTCATTTCACTAACAGAAGGGCAAAAACCGCAGAAATTTTGGTGTGTGTTTTAGTGTGATACTGAAAAGGGGGCTGAGTGAAATGTTACCTGGATCTGCTCTAAAATTCTTGGAAATAAAGGGTAACAAAAGCTAACTATGGTACAAATTATAATTAACAGCTGTGTGTATGTGATTATTAGATCACAGAAGCATATCTAGAATAGAAATGTTTAAGCAGAAGACATTCATAAAACAAGAGGAAGTTTTCTTCAGGCACCAGTTATATTCAATTAACTATATGTATGAGAAGGATGTAGATAGTTATCTAGCTCACATAACATAACCACATTACAGGCTTTGAGAGATTTCAGGTAAAGGTTACAATCAGAAGCAAACTATGTGATGAAATTAAAGAGAATTCTAGACTGAAGCCAGACAACAGCTTAGTGCCAGGAAAAGTACCAGTTTCATGACCAACCAAATAATGGATATCAAGATTCGAACTTTCCAGGTTGCTTAAGCTATCAGAAATCTTCTAAGATGTGAAATCCTGCAATCACCATATTTGGCAATTCTCTAGATGAAAAAGTGGACAAAATATTTGTCCCAGAAGGAAAAATCCTTTAAATCAATGTGTGGTTATCAACTGTGAGGCATGGCATACTGTGGGAAAATGGCATGGATATGATATGTTTTCCTTCGGCAAAAAACATATGGATCTCAGTGCTCCAATTACATCACATTGTATAGGACCCTCTAAAACCTTTCTTAAAAAAAAAAAATCAATCAGTTGCAATGGAAAGCAGCTGACTGTGCCCCACATTTATTTGAAGGGTATATACCCTCACAGTTAGAAAGCTTTTCAAATCTCTATTTTACTTTCATCTCAGAGTATCAATGTCTTGCAGCCAAGTCACCAAGAACACAAAGCTGGCATATATAAGACAGAAAGGTGACAAACTATCATAATATATATAACTCTATTTATTTAAAAGTAACCTTCACAAGTTGTTGTATGTCTATGAAAGTCCAGTTTCATTTCCATATTACCATGGTATGACTCTGTTAAAACCAAATACTTGATAACTGTACTCAAAGTCAGAACTCCTTTTTCAGCCAGTGCATTTTTTCTGGATCTAGTCACTTTTCAGACAGCTAAATGGACACACAGAATATTACATGATAATCCTCATCCCAATTTAACTTCTGTGTTTGTACTTACTGACAGCTGCAGTCGCACATGCAATTTTTGATGAGTGACTGTAAGAGTCTCTCTTTGTTGCCTCCCTAACACTGTCCAAATTCCCAAAATATTTAAAGTCTGGCCATTAGCTCCTAATCTTTAAAAGCTGCCTTGTCAAAAGGCCAACTCAAAGGATGAAGGGTGTCTGCCTTACTGCAGAGTGTCCCAGAGGTATAGCAGTATGACCTATTTGAATGAAGAATGCAAAAGAGAAAAGCAAACAAACAGCATGACCTGGCAGGCTCAGATGCACCCAGTTTTTCCCTGCTGCTTGTTCTGCCCCCTTCACACTGAAAAGTTGTTTGTCTTGCTTCCCTCCTCCTGGTTGTGAGCAATTAACTCTTTAGCTTCCGGGCCAGGCACTAACATAACATATCCTACCTGAATTACCTCAATAGGTAATAGGGCAATAGACCCCAGCCAGCGTGACTGCAGACCACCTCTGCCAGGTACAGCTCCTCAGGAGTGTAAATCTGGAGAACTACAGGCTTGAACTTCCTGCTATAGGGTCTTTCTGGTTTAAATTTACCTGTGAAGACTGAGATACCAGTCTCAAACTGGTATCTACTTTCACAAACATTTTTATGCCTTTTTGACAAGTCTTTGTTTAGGTCTGTCTGTTTTAGATCAGTCCTGAACTGCCTTCAGCTCAATGCACTGCACCTTTAGAGCAGCATAGGGGATTCACACAAGTCTCACTCAGGGCTTCAGGAAAGCTGCAAAAAATAGGCTCTCAGTTTCTCCCAAGTGTTTCAAGGCCGAGAGGTTCTTCCCAGTTAATCCACCTTCTGCTACCGAGCATCTCTCTTTCTATATACTTGCTGGTAGTTTTGTAAGTGTTGATCACTTTTGAGAGGGATTTTTATTTCTCTTCCAAGTTTCCTTTCCAGCTCCACCTCTTCTACAGCTCTTTCCTTTAAGGCTAGTTATGGAAAAGTCTCCTTTCCAGTCTTAATGTATTACTTGATGAATTTGAAGACGTTTCAGGGACTCTGTTAATGAATATTGAGCTGTGTTTAATTGTTTCTCTTCCTCCTATTTTCAGTCAGTTCTGCCCACAGGTCTATTTTCTTTATCTAATAAGCAATCAGTTCCTGATAGACAGGAGACTTTTATTATGGACATGTGACATTCCTTGGCAGAACAGATACTGTCTACATGATGCCAGCTGCCTTAACCACTTTCTTATTTTCCCTGAATTTAGTATGCCAGCAAGCCTGGATTTAAATGGTAACAGTAACATCTTGTGCTTCTGCCAAAGCTCTCAAGGTGTCCTCAAAATTAGGAAACACACATTTTGCTTGGAATGGGAGTTTTATTGAACAGAGCCACTCTGAGACTTTACATCCTTAAATCTGGTGAGACTTAAGGGACATGCACCACTGCAATTTATTTCAAATGTTTTCAATTTTGGGCAATGGCCTCCTGGACCCAGAAAGGCTTTCACTGTCTTTCCTTTTTAAGGCTGGTGTTGGTGAATGATAGCTGCTCCCTCCTCAGGAAAAGTTATCCCTTTATATCTTCAGTCAGCCTCCATCAGTCACTCCTAATTTCCTGTCTAGCTCTTTGTAACAAACTCCACACACAGCTGTACTCCTTGGTCTTTGGTCTGCTCTTGCTTACCAAAACCTGAAAGTCTTCTCACAGGTTTCACAGAATTGTTGCTAATTAACGCTAAAAACCATCTTATCTGCTTCTGCATAGCTTCTGCCTTTGTTAGGACCTCTCCAATGGTTTTAGCTGGATCTGCCTGTGTCCATCTTGCTTCCTTTCTGAACAAAGAGCAGTGTAAAAAGCTTTTCTCTTACGGCCACGTGGACATTGCTCTCATCAGCAAGAGCTTTTCTTTGCTTCCATGACTTTTCTACACTTAACCAAATCCATTCCATCTCTGCCACCATATGTGACACAAAGAGTTTGAATGTGTAAAGAAAGAGGATCTGCTTAATAACACAGAGCTCTTTTCGAAGATGCAACTGTATTGTTTCAAACAGAACTGAAATGAAAACACAAACAGCACAGCCTGACAGGTTTAGCAATGCCTACTGCCTTTCTTAGTCACTACTCCAGAAATACATTGTTTTATTGTCTCTCCTAAGGCTTTTCAGTTGATCAAGAAAAGCAATGCTTGGTGCCCAAGCTATGTATTGCTAACATATCCCAACTGCCTCTTAACACAACAGAACAACATAGCTGCCATTCACCCTTTCACAAGCCACATGCCTTTAGGAAATAACAGAGGCTTTCATGAAGCAATACACAGCAATTCTAGTCCATCTTGTGAGCCCATATTTTGAAGTCTGTCAAAGGAGCTCTTCTGGGATATCACAATTTCCTCATGTATTTTGTTTTTCAAATTCTCTTCCCTTGCCCTCCACTTTGTGCAACAGCTCCTCATTCCTTCTCCTAGGAGCTGCTGGTAACAAGTACATGAGCTTGAAGCAACACCCCAGATTACACCACACATTGCCTAAAAATAAAGGTTCAACATGGGTTCTACGCAGAGTTTTGTGCTGTGTTTCCAATTTATGGATGATGATAATAGAAAATGGCAGTTTATCTAAAACAGAAAAATCCAATTACCAAAGCCAAATGGATGGTCTTACAGGAAAAACCCCAAGTGTCACTCATTAACTTTCTGATGTAATTAATAAGCAGTGTAACAAAAGACAAGTGGTTTTCTTTCCCGCTCTGAATTTAACCATAAAAAGAAGAATATTTTTTTATGAGATATGATATTTAAAGAATGATAATGCTTGTTTGGACTGGTTGCATGAGAGGCACGCCATCAACTGGAATTCACATACCCATTTTTAATTTGTCAGCTGTTTTGAGACACTGAAATAAAACAACATATACAGGACAAATGCGTTTTTCCTCTCCTCGATACTTTTCTTACATTTGGCAGTTAGTCTTTCTGATACAACAGGTCACTTCTGCAGTTTGTCCAGACAACAAATACTCTTGGAAGTTTCCTAAAGATTCCTAAAATGTGTCTTATCTGTTAACTTACAAGAAAGCAAAACCAAACCATACCTTTTTTCTATGAAAACAGGAGTAAAACCAATCGGGTCTTATATATACATGCATTTTCATTTGAAGTGGCAGACAGCTGACAGTTTAAATTAGTTGGATTAATTCAGAAAATTATATTATTTAATTACCTTGTGTCAGGTTTTAGGTTTTCCACGGTAGAATGGGTTTGATTTGTAGTGATAACTGATTTCTCCTTTTCGCCGTCACTTCCTCCATTTTCAGTTGACACAACCTCATACTCTGGAAAATCACAGTAAAGAAAAATTTGATTAAGTAACATCTCTTGCTTGAGCTTTGTAGGTACACCCAGGTAGTGAATGAGTAGGCAATTATACAGGAATTCAATCTTTCTGTCTTTTGCCAGCCCAAAATCAATACATGATTTGGACTCTTTAATTCATTCAAGTTGGAAAAGAAAATGCAGCAAATGAATGAGCATGCAAAGATGTGCATGCGCACACACACACACACGTAACTACTGAGTCCATCCAGTACCTGCTTGTTACTCAGTGCAGAAGGCAACAAACTGCCCTACTGTGACAACACAACCAGAGTAGCAAAGCATGAGAAAAATGGTCTCAGTTCCTGACACGCAGTTTTTATGAAAACAAGGAGGTAATTTTGGTACCTGTTTTGGTTATTATTTGCCAGACCTTTCCATTACTGAAGTACAATTTTGTTTTTGGGCAGGCCCAATGAAACACCTTGTACATATTTAAAGTCAAGCAAAGCAACCATTCCAAAAAAAAAAAATGATGCAAAAATTACGTTTTCTTGTTTCCAGAGTTCTATCTGAAACAGTGCATTTATTAAAAAAAAAAAAAAAAAATTTGATGCCTAAATAAGATGATTGGAAAAGCATGTGTAAACTACAAAAATAGAAAGAGATGACAGAAAAATTGATTTAAGCCTGTCTAAACAAGCAATGTAATACTGGTGCCAACATGAAGCAATCATTGTTTTCAGAAAACAGAATTCAATGCCTTCTCTTGAATTCAGAATTGATTTGGATGAGTCATTAACTGAGTTGTTAACTAACTCCAATGTTCAATTTTTGTAAGCTAGTGTTGATATACAGAAGAGGACAGAAGAATTAGGAATGGCTGTCTTGCATGTTTACCTGTCTATGTGCTGATTCCTGCATGACTCACATGTATTTATTCCCCATACAAACACTTCCCTTAGAAATGAAAAAAAAACCAGATTCTTTTAACAGAGAGAACTTGTTGATCCTCTGGTGGGTACTGCAAGTATTATGCTGGCAAAACTTTACTGATTTACTAGATGGGTGTAAGGTTTGATTGTGTCTGACCCACCGTTAAACACCATCCTCAGGTCAAGAAAGATTCTACATTTATTGTGTGCATCTGTATGAGAGATTTCTGTTGTATTGTTGGAACTTCTTGACTAGATCTTACCGGATCCTGTACAGGGAGAAGCCAGAAATTTGGAGAAGATACAGAGTCATATTTCTTAAGTATCTTTTTGTGTCATCACCGACATCAGTGATCCTAGTTGTGTAAGTCTTGTTATAATCTAGCAGCATTTTCTTATCCACGCTGGAGTTGACAGTAGCACAAAATAAAAGCACTGGGGTCCTTTAAACCCTGGGGATTAAAGTACTTTTAAATGGCATAAAACTACCGTGAAAGTAAATTAAGATGGAGATACTGTCTTATGAAACTATGGAGGAAAGAAATCAAACCAACCAGTAACAGTGTCATTGTCTGGTTTTTCCCAGTCCAGTATGACAAAGGTTGGGCAGCCCTCAACAGTCACCACCGTGAGGTTGGTTGGAGGATTTTGTGGGGGACGAGTGGGTTCTTCCTTGCTGCCAGCTTCTTCTTGAGGAAAATGTTCAAGAGAGCTTGTGATGGAGCAAGGCACATCATCATCTTTCTTCATGTACTTGACATGAGGGGCTGGAAACAATTGGAAAGAGCTGGTTTTCAATAGAATGTTTTTACAAAATCGCAGTGCCATTTCACCTGGTGCACAACATCTGTCTCAGGACACCAAGCAAAAGTCTGCACAATTTGAACACAAAACTTTCAGAATAAAACCCATATATTCAATATTAAGCTGCTTAGGTTTTTGGCTTTTTTTTTTTTAACTTACTGTTGTTAGACCTGGAACCTGCACTACCTCCATCCCCCTCCCACTGGCACCACTGATGAAATAACATTCTGAAGGTATTAGCGGGTGACACACACTATTTGAAAGAATTAAAATCTGTCACAAAATAGGAAAACTAACTATATTTCTTCTATAGTAAAATGACTATGTAATGTAAAGTAATGTAAATGATAATGTAATTCTATGTGCAGCTTTTGAGACGTATGCTAATACAAAGATATCACATACACTTTGTTTCACCAGAAGGAGTAACAAGTTTAGTCCAGAAAGTAAAAGTAAAATTCAGTCAAGAAAATGCTTGTTTGTACTACAGCTTTTTCATCTGCCACTGAAGTGACAGAGAATCAAATAAAATGTTGGCCTTTGAATAACCAAATAAGATAAGTCTGCCTTCACATAGTCCCCCAAATAAAAATATCATAGCTATTAATATCCTACCTTGGTACCTCGGTTTGCCTGAAGAATCTGTTTCTGATGTAGGACTTGAGCTGAAGACAGTCGCATCAACTGCAGGAAACACAGTTATAATATAATTTGCAATAAATACAAAGTTTCAGTGTTAGAACTGCAGCATTTCACAGCTCCTTTGGCACTTTAAATCACAATAAAGGCAGATAAATGGTAGACCTTTCCTGCCAGATGTGTAGTTTCATTTTAGGGACTCTGTTCTGGCTGTGATGCTGTGTAAACCCTGTACTTACCTGCTACTACAGACAGCCATAATCAAAACGACAGACTTCATGACTACTGCTGGATTCAGTTCATGCAATATATGTAAAATACTTTTTAGACCTTTTAAAAAGGATCTTTTTGTGCTGTACCGGCTGTTTAACTTGGAGCTTTTTTTATGTTCCTAGGATATAGAGAGCTATTATATTGGCACAGTAGTTTCTCTAAAAATAACAAGGAAATAAAAGATTCTGTCTCCAGAGTGTACAACTTCCACAAAATTTGAAGGAAATTGAAAGCAAATACACTGGTGAACAGAAATGTGCCAAAGCAGTCAGGATTCATGACACCAGTGTTGTACTAATTAGCCACTACACTGAACATGATGCAAATACTACAATAGACCTCAACACACAAAACACAATACATTCCCAGCAAGCATTTTTCAATAAATCTAGCATTCAGCTTGCTTTACTGAACATTAGGGGTCACAGTGGGCTCATGATCATTGCAAGGAGACAAGAATTTAAGTATTACCATAAATCCAGGAAAATTAGAAACAGCATAATTTATTGACAATATAACAAGAACTGCACATTTGGGCTCAAAAATTCTAAGGACATCCTCCTCCAAACCCATTACTGTATGCCACTTGGAAAAGACTTAGTTCTGAATTTCTAGCCAACTCCCGGTTTTATAAAGGACAAATTACCATCTGACTGCTATGATTGCACAACTACAGCTTTTTCTATTTAAATGGTGGCAGTTTGATAAGTAACTAGGAGGATATCACATCCATGATGAGCACTACCAGTCACTGACAAATACTACTTTGAATTTATGTCCTGTGCAAATAGAAATATTCAGGAAAAGAAGTGTCTTATCTACTCCTTGCACAGATTTAAATTGCCACTAAATAGTATTGAAAGCCTACTAAACATGTATGGACTTCTAGGAAGAGGGAAATGTTCCCAGTTACCAAGATGTGTAACAGAAGGGAGCTAGATGAGCTCAATCAAATTAGAAAAGTCACTAAGTGGCATAAAAGAAATCAGAATCACCCCAGAGAGAGTACTTTTAATATGAAATATACAGTGCATCAATATAGTTTAGGGAAGGGAAGCAAAAGAAAAATGGAAACCTTAATAAAAAACAAACAAACAAAAAAACCCAACCAAACAAAAAAAAAGGTGCAAAACAAACAAACAAAAACAAACCCCCCAAACCCCCCAAACTGTTTGTAATATGCTCACCATCATACTCTGGAGTTGCAAAAGCTGTTGGTGCCTTATATGATGTTCCTGTCCTCACAGGTGGTGTTGGTCTAGCGGGCTTAGCTATAGTGACAGATGGACGGACTTGTAACAACAAGACATTCAATATTTCAAAGAGTCAAACAGCTTTGTGCTTTTCTAAGAGAACTTAGATTTATGACAACTGCTTCATGCAACAAGTACTTTCATTCAAATCATGGTAATTCCTCAAATTTATACAACAGCTTCCAGCTGGATTTAGAAAAGTTCCAAATTGTGCTAATTGCAAATGTAACCTAATCCTGAAACCCCATAAGGAAATTCTTTGCTCCTTTGAGGTTGTCTTGGAGGATTTTAGTCACCTAGAATATGACCTGGTTTAATGCACAGAATCATCCTACGCAGACTGGTAAAAGGATGCAAAATGACCAGCACTGGCATTTCTGTTCCTTAAAGAAAAGAGCACGTTTCTTCATGAGTTGTAAGACACAATAGCAACTGAACTGGTTAGCAACTGAAACTTGGATTCTTCCCTCAAATATAGGTAAGATCCTTTCATTTCTGCTCTCAGTACAGCACATATATTAGCAAGGGTGGGGCTGGAACATTTATGATGGTAAACATCAAGTCCTTAACTGTGGTCTGCATTAAGAGTTTAACCACAGAACAGTACTGAGCTTCCACTAAATGAAATTAAGATACACTTCAAATGAAAGTAAAGAAAATGCACCCAAGTCCAACATTTTCAACATTTATGTTGACTCCATGACCCAAGGGGAAAAAAATTTTAATTCTGAACTATTTTCTGTAGTAGATGCCATAACTTTGGACAGCAACTGACTGATAGAGGCAATATTATCTCCTAGAATTAAATAGCTATTAAAAAAAATTATTTTGGATTGTGTGACATTGCTTTTACCCTTCAGCTGTTACCAACTATTAAAGAAAACAGCTTTATAAGAGGCAAACAATCCATGGTAAAGGATGTCTTAATTTCTTTCAAAATAGCTGTAAAAGACAAGAATTAAATTCACAAAACATGCAGATACTCCCAGATAACCATGACATGACAGTGAAATCTCAACCCTGAAGAGTCAAGAACTATGTAATGTAGTTATCTCCCCTGCATATATGACACACAAGAACATGGCGACTGAAGGCAGAACTCTGGCGAACCAAGTAAAAACAACAAAAATGCCTGCTTTCCACTGATTTTCTTAGTAAAGTGGAATTTTGAAAGATTCTCACCAGAGTTTAATTTCACAAAGCTTCTGGAACTCTCATTTCCATTTTTTTTTCCTGTTCAGGAGACTTTTAATGTCTGCATAGAAACCTTTCCATAATATCCATGGGATGAGTTAGAAAGGTGCAAGTTAGGAATTAATCAGTGTTAATGAGAAAGAGGACAGAATTCTGACAGGGAAAATCCAAGAAGAACATTGAGGCAAATTTTTCCTGTTAGTACAGTGGAACTGTTTCTCCAGGGAACCAGAAGAAACAAAATTACAATGTTTAAAACTAAGCTGGATAAAACACTAGGAAACACAGAAGAAGGAAAATCTGCTACCGGCCCCACAAGGAAGAACCAGATCATTTAACCAATTTATTCCATCTTGAAAACCTAGGAAGGTATGGTAACTGCTGACTACCACATAACCTGGCCTCTACTGTAAGGAAAAAGGGTGAAATCTCAAAACACTGGTAAATTATTTAGACACTTAGTGGAGAAAATTAGTATAAATCCCATTACAAGGAAAAGAAAATGTATCAGGTCTAAGACTGACGATGTCTTCTGTTTTGTTGGAGCTATTACTAAGGAAACATCACCCATCAACAGCAAGTACAGACACAGCATTTCAATCTTGGCTCTGCTGTTGAGTAAATATAAAGCTTGTTTCATCCAGCTTGGAGATTCTTGCTACTCATTTGCCACAGAGGATACTAAAGAATTATTTAGGTCTTTAGTGCCTTAATAGCACACAAAGTCCCAAATGAAATAAACCAAAAAACCACAACAGGAAATACAGTGGAGCCAAGACCTTTATATTTCCAAGCAGCAACAGAGAGCAATATGAAGAGGAAAGCAGTTGTCATGATAAACTCAAGGAGATGATAGTTTCTGACTACCTGGAATAATGTCAGCCTAAGGATTCTTATATAGAATCCACTGACAAAACATCCATGTGGATACTGAATATCAGTTTCAGGATAAAATTGAAATAAAATAGGAAATGTGTAAGTTTCTATGTCCTCTTAAACTGACACTGAGAAGCCAGAATACTTTAACACAATAATCAAGCTCAACTCTGCACATGAAAGAACTCAGCTCGCTCTACCTCCCAGTGCAGTTAGTTCTCTGGGTGACTCTTAGCTCATTATTTGCAGTGGTTATGCATATGCCATATATATGTGAAGAATTTCTTAACAAATAACCAGTTAGGAAAAGGCACTGAAGCACAATATTCAATATCTCCCTTCCAACATGCACGTTAAGTAGCTACAAATGCTATTAGTAGATGTGAAATATTCTTAAGGTTGATCTTCTTAAAGGATGACTTGGAGTTTTTTTGTTTTCAGCTTGTTTTCAGCTCCCTTACTAGGGATGATTTCTACATAACCAGGTTAGGGGAAAAAAGGAAACAGGGTTTATGTAAGAAGACGAAAGACACAAGGCCTGCGTGTTCCAAAAGACTAGTTTCTATAGATATCACAGATTAAAGAAATCTATTTTATAATATTCTCCTTTACCCCGCTAGCCAGTATTATCTCACACACAATAAAAGATTTATGCTGAAAAGGCTGAGATACCTGGACTTCCTGGTTTACCAATCACGGTGTTTGGAGGCAGAGGTTTTCTTCTCATTTGTGTAGGCTTGGCAGGAGGTATAGGAGGGTACTGAGGGCCAGGTGATGTAGTCACTGAATGACATTACAAGACAGTGTTATTATTTCACCTCAAATTCCATAAAATTAGAAATGCACTAGAAGTTGTATTCTAACTTCTCAAGCAATGTTTCATGTCTGATTTAGTATCAAAAGTGGAGAGGTGAGGTTAGGAGCTGAAATGAGTCATATTTTCAGCCTTAAATTCTTTGAGAAATGTGTGCCATGAAGTTTTAAACCAAGCTTAAGCTGAAAAAATGTAGCTCCTTTGGGATTTTGTGCAAGTGTTTCAGTGATTCACTGTCTGTGTAGTGACTCATTTCTGTCAACAATAAGTTTTTGTCATCCAAACAGATATGTCTTCACACAATAAACACCACCTTCATGTACTAGGAAACATCTTCAGTATCCTATTCACAAAATTTCTGATCTCTTGTGCTTTCTGACTGGTACAACTGGACACCCTCAGCTTGAAGCAAAGGATGTAGCGAAAGGAAAGTTATCGTTAGGAACACTTTATTCTATGCCATTCAAAACTGAAAAAAGTTATGGTCGCTTCATGCACTGACATGGCTAAAGACAGTTACTGTGCTGGAAATTTCTGAAGCACTCAACTCAGTTGTTTCAATGTGCAGTTCCAGCCAGTACCTATTAAATTATCTGGTAATGTCCTCTGACAGTGAGGTCTAAAAGGAAAACCTAAGCCTCTCAATTCATACTTACAAATCATTTTCCTGTATTTTCCAGCCAATTATGAAGGATTTTATTATGCAAAGGAAAGGCAAAGGAAAAGATTTTTCTTCCACTATTCACCTTTGCCCTTCTTTCCTTAAGAAAAACCAGGAGATATGTGCAACACATTCATGTAACAAAAGACTTTTTGTACCTAAAAGGAGAAAATCCTCAAGAGTAATATAATTCTTATAACGTTGCCAATGTCAACAAATATGCAAGTTGCCTGATACTAAATTACTGGCTCCACAGAGTACCTCAGGTCCTATGTCTCAGACCTTAGTTTACCCTATAAATAGAGTGACTGCGGGAGAGAAGGAAGCAGATCCAAAGACTCATTTGGGAGAACTTTTTTAGAAATACTCACAATATACAAACAGGAATATCTCCATCTCTCCCTGTTCTCTTTTCCTTGGACTCTTACAGTCACTTATAAAACACATTTCTTTTTATTTTTAAAATCCCTCAGATCAGGACAGGAAATAAATGGTCTATCTAATTCAGGAAGATGTAGTGGTTTTGAAAATAGTACTTGTAGGTTACATATTCATTCTTAATCCCCAGATGGAGATGAAAAAATATGCCTAAGACCTGAAAAAGGATAATAAGTTTTTGCATATATAAGTCATCATACCCTAGGATATTACTATATGGTAGTGTTCATCATTACTTTTCCCTCTGCCCATAATTAGGGAATGGGATTGTCTGAGATATTTATGGGGTAAAAATGTGCAAGTATTGACTTGCCAGTGGTTTAAATCCTATTTTCTGAACAGCACAACTACAACAGTTACATGCAAACCAAAACATCACTTTCAGTGTACTTGGTCACAATTGAATCTACTGTATTGTATTCTGGAAAAACAAGGATTCCTACTCTTCTCTTCCGTTACTTCCCACAATGATATGGGTGATGGTCAATGATGCTACCAAATGTAATTACAATTTGTGGAGACTGAACTTGTAAAGTAGGATACACAACAGAAGTTAGGGATTTTGTGATAGTGTAGATTCTTGTAAGAACAACAGCATGGAGAACCATTAGGAATTAATTAATCTCAGGGCTTCTTTATGGATTGGGACTGTATTTCCTTGACTCAGTCACTCTTGATGAAAGAGAAGGTGTGCAGCCTCTTAGGACAGACATCTTTACTGGTGACATAGACAATGGTGCTGAGTGCACCCTCAGCAGTCCTGTGGATGACACCAAGCTGGTGGTGCAGTGGACACACAGGAGAGAAGGGATCCCATCCAGAGTGACCCTGACAGGCTGGAGCAGTGGGCCAATGCAAACCTCCTAAAGTCCATCAGGACAAAGTGCAAGGTCCTGCACCTGGGTCAGGGCAATCACTGGTCTCAGTGCAGGCTAGATGAGAGACAGATTGCAAACAGTCCTGCAGAGATGGACTTGAGGATATTGGTGGACAAAAAATTAGAGACAAGCCAGCAATGTGGGCTCACAGCCCAGAAAGCCATTTGTGTCCTGGGCTGCACCAAAAGAAGCACAGCCAGCAGGTTGAGGGAGGTGATTCTACCCCTCCGCTCTCATGAGGTCCCACCTCGAGTGCTGCATCCAGTCCTGGAGTCTCCAGTACAAGAACAACATGGACCTGTTAGAGCAAGTCCATAGAACGGCCACAAAAATGATCAGGGGGCTGGAGCTCTTCTCCTGTGAAGAAACTCTGAGAGAGTTGGGGTTGTTTAGTCTGGAGAAGAGAAGACTCCAGAGACCTTAGTACAACATTCAGTACTTAAAGTGGGCTTGTGAGAGAAATGGAGAAAGACTTTTTAACAGGGCCTGTAGTGGTATGACAAAGAGAAACAGTTTTAAACTGAAAGAGGGTAGATTTATATTAGATATTATATAATAATATAAACTGGAAGAGAGTTGGTTTAGATTAGATATTAGGAAGAAATCCTTTACTGTGGGGGTGGTGAGGCACTGGAACAGGTTGCCCAGAGATGCTGTGGATGTCCCATCCCTGGAGGTGTTCAAGGCCAGGTTGGATGGGGCTTTGAGCAACCTGGTCTAGTGGACAGTGTCCCTCCCAAGGCAAGTGGGGTGGAACTGTTTGATCTTTAAATGTTCCTTCTAACCCAAATCATTCTATGATCCCATGAATTTTGATATACATATTAAGGCCTCATGAAGAGAGCTGAGATCACAGTCAAAAAAGAAAATTATGAAACAGTAGTAGCTAATTTCACAACCATACCCAACTGCATTTTACGACTACAGTTCAAGGTATTGACTTACTTCAAAGCTCTAAAATCTTAAATTTAGACATTAAATGTCATAAAATGAGTAAAACCAGGTGTTGATACTCCTTCAACTCTCTGTGCATAAAAACCTCTTCAATTCTCTGAAAACCACAAGTTGGATTTACTTAAGGAAACACCACTTACTGACATTCAGTAACAAAAAGTGCAGAGCATCACCCTTGTTTTCAGTTTACAGTTTGTCTTCAGCTGCTACTAACAGTATATCACACTGGACTAAATCTTTGCAAAGTACAATGGTCAGACTGAAAAAATTTTAAAAAGATAAAATGCATGAACTTGGCTGTCGAGTTAGGCTCTTATCTTTGTGGAGGTAAATTAGGTGCAAAGGAAATTCAACAGGGATTACGAAAAACCAGCAGTTTATAAATCAGTGTTTTAAAATCCAGTTCTCAAGGGAGAACCTAACTAAAAGGAGTAGCTGCAGTTGAATCGTAAATCCAAGAGTAAAACAGAAGAGTTTTTATTTTCAGTCAGTTTCTATGCCAGAAAAAACCACTGCTAAAACAAGTTCTGCACTTGGTTATGCTTATGAAACAAAGAAATTCTTTACATGTCAGGGTATTTACATGTTGTATGTATGTTTGTGTACATATATGTGGCATACACAATCAAACTTTTCAGTTGAAACAAAATTTCTAAGCAGCTGACTAGAAAAACACAACATACAAAAAGCCCATTTTTAAAGTCCATTTTGTGGAAGCCATTTTCAGTTAAAATATTTTAATTGTTTTGAAAACATGATTGCAATACTTGCCAGAAAAGTAAACCTTACAAGCCTTGTACAGCACATATAAAAAACCTGTAATCCGATTTACTCCACGTTATTTTCCTTCTAGCCTAATGTTCTAATCTTCCCTGCAATCCTAATATTCAATCAAACTTTGTTATACATGGGAGTTCAAGTTGGTTATGCATTTACCTTATTCTCCTTTGCTATGTGGAAACTATTAGCATGAAAAAAACCAGTGCTTATAGTACTGTGGCTGTTTGATCATAAGGATAAAACGCTGGTGGTGATAATATCTAACATATGGCATATGTAAGTGACTAAGTGTTGGCCAAGAAATATGCTTATTTTTATCTCTTTTAGTAGCATCCTGAAGCCTTGAGAAGGTGTGTTGATGAGGATGATTAAGAATAATTTTCTCTTCTCAGTGGAGGTGCTTTTTGTGCAGAAAAGGCAGTGTTTTTATTTTTCCTAACTGTTAAAATTTGTTATATTGTCTACTTTAATTAACCTTACCAGAAATTGGCTTTTGCCAGCTCTCGATATATTCCAAAGGTTTTTTCACATCCTCGTCAATGGGTCTGGCAATATCCTCAGGTGTATAAATGTCATCTGTGAAACAAAGGAAATGAAGTAAGTACCTACAGTGTGGCACCAAGTCAGGGAATACTTGTATATTGCAGATATTCAAACTCCAGCTCACATGAAGTGCAAAACCAGCATGTGTGGCCCATCATTGTTTTTACCGATAACTTAGAGATATCCATTATCTTCTTATTCAAGTAAGTAGAAAGTGATCTGGTCTACAAAGTCTTCAGTTTAATTTTAAACATTCCTTGAGTAAAGTATATTTGGAAATAGAGACTTAATAAGAGGAAGGGGTAACAATGAGTTAAATCAAGACTATATGTGGAAAAATGAGTAGAGAGAACATTCTAGTTTTTCAGAATAAAATGTCCATCGATTCTTCCAAATGGGCGAAGTTCTCCTTCTCCCCATAATAAGACCTTGGGTCATCCTCCAAATGAAGTGGTTAGACCAATTCTGAACCAAAGATATTCACCATATTTGGAGTACACAGGAGACAAAGTATACATAACATTCAGTTTGTATATAAGAGGAAGTCCTACTTAAAAGTTATATAAACATGTTTTTAAAAAAGTAAGTGACATTAAAAAGATCAACACAACTCCTGCTACAGAACAACTGTTTCACATGCTGGTATTTATAGTACAGACAGACTGTTAAATTAATATGCTTTCTCTATACAAAATATTTGCTTTACAAAAACTGTATATATAGCAAAACAAGAAGATGCATTGCAACTTCGTCATGCTTGTAGGAAAGCCCCCCTGCCTCTTGCTCATGATGTAAGAAAAAACCCCCCATAAATCTGATTTTAAAAAATCTCAAATTAATTATCAAATTCCAACCCTATTCCAACATGATCTAATCACTTCAACTAAAGATTTCAAAAGTTTATAATCTGGTTCTCAGTTTGTTTTGACATTACACTAGTATTTTAATGGTATGAAGTAGATAATTTTTCAATTACTTTACTATTCGGCCATTCTTGTTTTGTGTTCGTTACAAATCCACAGTCCATGATAAATAATTTGTTGAAGATTAAAGTAATGAGACTTGTAGTAACCTGGGAACAGGATGCAGATGATCTGGTCCCTACATCTAAAATTTCTGAACACATCACGTGGTTTTAGATAACTGCAATTTGTCTTCAGGTAAATAAAACTATTAATTATATCTCCAGCTATACAATAGTGATAATCAATGTTTCATGTGAATGATGTTCAAGGAAGAAGAGGCATGAGAAGACCTGCATCAGCTTTAAAAAAATTAAAATTATTCTGAAATCTATGAATCATAGTTAGAGTGTGTTGAGTTTCTCAGCTTCATCTCTCAGTGAACATATCAACAAAATGTAGTAGCACATTGACTAATTCACACTAAATCACCCAAGGACCCATTGCAAGTCTAAATTAGTTTTGCATATTACAGTGTCTACAGAAAAGCCTATCTCTATCCTATTCCTTACAATCTAATTTAAAATCACAATCTTTTCTGAGTTATATCAGCTAGGGATAAAGAAAATATTGCATATGTTCTAGCTGGAAGAAGTAATTTTTTTTTCTTTTCAGAAACATGCACTGCTGTTCTGCCATTAGTAAAGTACTAATGAAAAATAAGTCAAAATCTCCTGTTTTGAATGTTTCAATACACTTTAAAGTTACATAAAAGTTTGTGTTTTCTCATAAGATACCTGCACAAATTTTACTGTATTTATCATTGCATTTGCCTTATTCTAGCTAATGTAGCTTGCTTATTATAAGCACTTACCACATTCATCCAAACTTTTAATAGAACTGAGAATAGATCTATCACTTGCATGTGTGTTTGTGTCTTCTTTTACTTCTATATTTTTTCCTGGAAACATTCATGGGGTCTGGAACATGTTTAAACTAAGTTCTGCATATTTAATTAGAAGGGTGGATCATTTTAAGGGAAGTAATGGAAAAAGTGCCCTTGATGCAACAAACTGAAATACCTTTATACTTGAGTTCCTTTGGAACTTGGCTATACACACACAGTTTAAAAAATAAAAAGAAAATAGAGCACAAAGTTAATGGCCATTATAATGAAAACCATGTATATCTCCCTTTCACAAGGGAAAAAGAAATGTTGCTCAAAGTTTGCTTGCTCACATTTGTCAGGAAGCTCAATAGATCAGGAGCAGTTTTTAAATGGTTAGGATTAAATTAAAAAAATAACTCAGTAAGATGAGTTATGTATGCTAAGACTAATATGAAAAGCCATCTCAATAAAATGATATTCTAGAGAAAATGGCTAAAACATCACAAAAAACTAAAAGGAATGCTAGTCATGAGGAAGCAATCCTTGCCTCTTTTTCACAGTCAAGTTTACCACCTGGCATTATAGCTAGCCAGGAGACTGAAAAGCCTGCCAGGAAACCAGCCACAGCCCCATGTGCTGATGCTGGAAAAAACAAATTCCACTGCTTATCATCTGGGCCCTGCAGCTGCCAAGCACTCCCTCCATGGGGTGAAACATCTTTGCACTGAGGCTAATGAGCCCAGTCAGGAAGAAGAAATGGAGTACATTCAACTGCAGTGCCAGTCTAGCAAGGAATTAAAAGATCCAAACTGGTGTTCAAACAACAGAATATCCAAGAATAAGTGATGTAATGTCTAAAGATAAGTCTGAAAACACTGTTACATATATAACATATTCCTAACAGTCCAATTAAGAATTGTGATCATCTTAGATCAAAAGTTTAGGATTTTGATAAGCTAAAGAAACTTTTTTTGTCTTTGCTCAGCTGGTAAGATTTAGGATTCCAAGTTACAGAGTTCTATTTCCTAAGTCTCTTTCAAAGACTTAGGAATTCTTTTGCAATTGGTAATTAATTGCATATTTCTTAGGAGAGATTTAGATTTCTTTAATTGTTTACCTGAACTCCCTTTGTGCAAATGTATTTTTGTGGGCACAGTCAGCACTGTGTCTCAGACACTGCCACAATACTGTGCTGTACTTGCCCAGAGAAGACTTGGGATTTCACTTACTGATCATCAAGAAAAGTACTGACTGAAAAGTTGTGAAAAGCTGCAGTCCCCTCTCAACGTGTCCTAAACGTACAAAATTAATTGGTAATTTCTCTTACACTTCTCAGAGAAAAGGTGCAGACTCACAGAAAGGTATCAATGAGTTGTTATGGCAGCAGGGTTGGAGGTATAAAGAAGTGGACAGTAGATAAAGGCCAGCTCTTCCTCAGTACTTTGGTACCAAGTTTAAGGGCTCACTTGGCAGGACACAAAATCTTGCTAACAGACATCTTCAGGATGTTTCTCAGAGAAAAAGACTTATGTAACTTGGCAATGGAAACCACTACTGGAAGTATCATTTTGCAGAAGAATTCTAAAAGAAGGTATTTATTTGCCAGTGAGGACACATAGCATGCACAGTAAGCAGTGGTCTTGTGATGACTTTTGACACCATCTCTCACAAGGAAGCTCTAGTTCTTCCTGGCAACAGGTACTACTATAAAGACATGGAAATAATAACAAACAGTGGGCACACCAAGAGGAGCATTTATAATAAGATTGCTTAAAACAATGCTTTAGCACCTAAACCAGCATTAAGCACAAAAACCTGCATGCTTACTACTGCATTTACTACTATTATGCTTATACTACTGATTTACTTAGCATGTGTTCATTTTTGTTGGCATTTTTTAATAACCTCCCAACACCTCTGCCGAGGTAAAAAGTACAGGGGAGAAGAGAAAAGCTTAATGTGCTGTGTAATGTAACTGTGTTCGTGCATAATTTCAGGATGCGATCACTCCTGGAGACCTGTGCGCATTCTGTCTATTCCAGTAACCAAACGTTACAAAGCTCACTGATAAGGTGATTTCCAACACAAGTGAGGAACAAAACCTTTTGACCCACAGCTACTGCATTTGGGCATTTATGCTCTAACTGGCTCTGATGTCCTGGAATGTGATGGGCTCATTTCATTTACCAGAAGGGCTATGAATGGTCAAAGGGCACACACCTCTAACGAAGGCATTCATTCTGTTTGTAATACAGAAGTGTACATCATGTTCTAAACAGGTTAAATTCAATTCAGTTTAAATATACAACCATCTCTTCTGAGTCTTTACTATTTCTAACAACGCAGTGAGCTTCTCCAAATTATATACAGAAATGAGTAACCCGAGTCATTCTATGATCAGCAACAGGTGTTAAAATGCCAAAGAAACTAGAAAGAAACATTACACAGGCAAAAATATTTAGAATAGATGGTATATCACTCAGGTTATTCTAATCTAGCTAGCACAGAAATAGTAACAGGTCCCAGCAATATTATGGGACAGTAGCACTATTAGTAGTGGGTGATCAGCTAAAAATTTGCCTTGAATATGTGGTTTATTTGTTTTTTTAATATTATTTATTATTCTAAACTTGAATTGTTGATGAAGAATCCCAAAATTATGTATTTAATTAACCAATTGCTGTATTACAAAAAAACCCAACAGTATTTATATTGATGTAATAAATTAATGCTTTTTTTACAGAAAAAAAAAGAATTCACTATGATTTAGCACTGAGCATATTATGTTGATTGGATGGAAAAATCAAGTACAGTTGAAAAAGGATAAATGATTTTTCCCCCAACCAAACCTGTAGTTTTAATAAAGCTTTGTGGTTAGGGATGTTTGTGCATATAAGGATATGCAAACTGAAGTTCTCACCCTCCTCTGTCATTCACCAATATGGAATTTTTTGGTGCTGAAGTATCCAAGCCTGAATCCTGCACAGTCCAAATACTGCCTGCTCTGAATGTGAGCAGGTCTGATGTGAACACACCACATCCACAGAGTAACTAGAAAGATACCTGGCTTTGAGGCTTTCCTACCAAGCCTCCTGACTTGGACTCAAACAACTGGGTGACCCTTTTCAACAGAGTGTTTTCCAGTAATTATTCTGGACCTGACATCAAGAAGACATTAGTAACCAGTACCCACATGATAATCTTTCTGTAAGTTTACACAGACTGAGTGTCAATATAATTTATAATCACCCTCAGGAATTATATAACAAGATCAGTAGCAGCAATCACACATGGCACTCTGAGGAATTAAATTCTATAATAAAATATTTTGCAGGGCTCAAGATGACTTGAGGAAGTCACACCCCTGTCTTTTACTGATAAATTAAAAAAAACCCAAAACCCACAGCTCTACCTGTTGGTGCAATCCACTTTGGCAGCCCGGGTGCTTTTGTTCTGGCTGGTGCTAGTGTGGTTTTACTAAAAGCTGTGAGAGAGTTTCAAAAGAAAAAAGAAGAAAAAAAAGAGTTCCGTGAGAAGAATACCCAACAGACTTCTATGTGATGCCAACAATTCCACACCAGAGAAGAAAAGTAACACCTGCTGTGATGACACACACAGTTTTGGTTTCTTTTTTTTTTGCTTTCCCTCCCTGATTTGGAAACACTTCACCTCTAGACCTATTAATTGATTGAAAAATACATTTTTTTTTCCTCCCAGCAATAATTTAAATTCCACTAAGAATAGGTGAAATGAATTAATTATTTAATCTCCTCCCCATCCCAGATTGAATAAACAATTATTACCAGGTCTGGCCTGTGTTTTATCCGATGGCTTTGGTCTTGCAGAAGTGAGGCGAGTTTTATGAGGTGCTAAAAGAAAGAAGGTTCTGTTTAAATGCTGTGTGTAAAAGCACACTGAGAGTGCAGTGTGATTTGCCAGAAAAAAGGTCCATGCACCAATGCGACACAGCAAAATGGACATATGAGAGTTCCATGAGTTCTAATCCAAAATGCATGTGGAAAATGCTAGTTTCTTTAGTGGCCAGATGACTCCATCATGCAGCCTGACCAGTTACATTCATATGTAGGTTTAGGAAAAAGATATAAAATATTTACAGCCAGTTACCCAACTGTATATGGATACAGAGTTAGCTCTGCAAGGTATCCATGGCCTTAAGACATTTAATTAGGTTCTGTAAAAAACAAACAAACAAAAAACCTCAAATAAACCACCAGACTGAACCCCCCAAAACCAAATACTTAGATAAAACCATGAAACATTGAAATATTGCTCAGAAAACAACTGGGAGCATTCAATGCAGACACTGCAGGGCAGCTGAGCACAGTGTCATCATCAAAGTTGAAATCAGAAGCCTTCAACCTTTTCTTATTGTTGCCTTTCACTTGCAAAATAATTTTGATACTGTAGCTGTTACAGGATCTGTGAAAATCCCACTGGAAGCTAAAAGCATAAGCAGTAGTCACTTCTCTTGTGCCCAATTAGCAACCTCTGTAAGTCAGTGTTTTTAAATAAAGAGAGCTGGCTATTTGATATTCAAATCCAATAAACATTCAATCCATAACACTTAATCGAGCCCCTCTGAAACATCAGAGAAAATACTTATGCAGGACAGAACACATCACTCATTTCTGACATTTAGATTTGGGAAAAGTCTTACAGGTTTAGATTTTGTAAGGAAAAAGGTGGAACTGAGTTACATCTACGTTTGCAACACTATACCTCTGAGGATCCAATACACAGCTCTAATACTGTTTAAAAGCTTCACATAATCTTTGATATTTGAGGCAATACTGAGTAAACCTCCTTTTCAGAGCAATACACTAAAATATTTGATAAGGGGAAAAATAAATTTTAATATTATGTATTTAAAATAGTTTTAAAGGTAATAATGAACAGATCATTAAACATTAAACTGTACTGATTTTACTTAAGATCTACAGACTCTCAATAACAACTCCAGAAAATCTTAAAAATTACCTGTATTGAACCATGGAATTTCAGTTGCTTGACCAATTTTGGGCTCCGGTGAAATGTGGTATGTTTCATTGGGAACTGAAAATGGAGATATTACTGCTTATCAAATGCAAATGATTTCCTTTTAAACATAAGACATCACAAAGTTGGAAAGGAAATTCAAACTGTCTGTGCAGATCATAAACAAAAGAGTCAGTGCAAGAAATCTGGCTGAAAATCATGCTTTTATAGAGGCAAGACACTTTTTGGGGCTGGAAAGATATGTGTCATTAGTAAGTCAGACAAAATCAGAAAAGATGATCAGGCAATGCCTTTTTACACAACTCCTCAGCCTTGTACATGAAGTGCTTGTTTCTAAGAAGAATTGCACGAAGAAGAAAAATGGCTGGAATATTAAAACCAGCAACATTTTGTACATGCACTGGAATGTGACTAACAAATAAACATGACAAAGATATATTAAGGTATTTCTGCTGATTAAAGTGTAGGTTTAGCCATATAGCAAAAGCAGAGAAAGTAAAGATTTATGGAAAATAAACTGACATAATATTCTTATTACCCAAAGTTATTTTGGACCCATCAACAACATGAACTGTTACAAGGTTAATTGATCCCAGGTGTGTTGCCCTTGGAGCTATAAAAAATAAACCATTGTTCTGTGAGAAGGGAAATTAAAGAAGTTGGATTTCATGAAGGATCCGTCTCCATTGTTCCCTAAAAACCTATCTGCACATCTGCTAGGACAATTTTAACAGACACGGGACAGACACGTTCTGATTAGTACAGATGTATTTTCATGCTGACAACCAGACAGAGCAGCTATTCTGCTGGGCCCCCACTAACTTCAGAACACATGCCCTAAACCTGGAGTTCTGACAGCCTTTGGTCTTTCTTATACTTATTGCATTAACTTACACTTCCTTAAAGAAATTGTAAAAGTTTTTAGTAACATATTTATTTTTCAGACCTCAGTCAAATTTGAATGAATCTACTGAAAGGCATCTAAGTTACTGGATTAAAAGGACAGACTGGCAGGCAGAGGCACACACTGCACATCTCTTTGTCTTTCAGAAATAAGGTTAAAATACAGAAGCTGCAAAATAACCTACTTAGTAGCATAAAGAGCAGCGGCTAAAAGGCCCCATTTATATTTAAGAGTGAACATTTGTTTACAGTTTTTCCTAACAGTAGCTTGTTTTGCTTACACACCATTATAATGATTTAAACTTTAAAAGGCAAAAAAACTCTTCTAAATTCTGTTTTCTAAAATTCTTTCCCTAAAACTAACTCTGTAGTGGTACCAAAAGATGGCACTTGTTAACCATGACATGATTGGAAATAGCTCTTATTCAACTCAGAATCTAACTTGGCTCCTGAACAGCCTTTCAAAATAAGGCATTTAGAAAAGAAATGTTTTTCCTGGGCTGTTCAGTTTGATGTTCATAGTACTATATGGTACATATGGTACTATGGTATGTATGTACATAGTATATAGTTCTTGAATGAATAGGGTCTCCGCTTAAAATCTCTTTGGCTATATAAAATGGACAAGTCTAAGGAGAAAAAAGTGGGGGAGGAATTACTAAATTAAATTACTATTCATTAAACTATTTGCCTAAAGCTAAAACTGTATCACTTCAGAGGTTAGACCAGAGAGAAAGAAAGATCAGGAGCTGCTCTTACAGCTGCGTAGTCTCTCCTCCCCAAACTATATTTTTCTCCTGTAACCTTTCTACTTAGCAATTTTTATTGAAACAGTTCACCCCCATTTAAAGCTGAGGTATCACCATCCTTCACTGTAACTATGCATCCCTGAATCTACTGTGGTTACCGCAAAAATCACTGGTGTTGCAGGTACTTATACTCTTAGCATTTAACTATCTTGGGCTGAGATTCTGTAGCCCAAGTTTCAAAAGTACATGAGAAATTGAATAAAATGTATTTAGGGTAATAAATTCCCCCCAAAGAAAAGAACTTTGTGAATGTGACCACAGAGATATATTTTTATTAAAATTAATTGAATTTCACACATATTTTGATGGCTACTAAACCGATCCATCTGCTCTCCACGGAAATTGATGCAATTCTTGGGCATTCACTTTGATATAATTTATTAACATACTCTCAGTTGAACAATGACACTAATTTCTGCCTACTTAATATGCATGTCCCATGACCGCAGTACACAGTGACAGCAGAAAATGTAACTAAGGCAGTGCCACAATAACACTTCTAAAGTTACAAACTGCAAATTACCAGGTTTAGTTTGTGGTACTTCTGGCCCGACAGATGTTTTGGGTTTGGAAGGAATGAGCAATGTTTCTTTTGGAGCTGAAAGAAAAGGAAAAAGATTATTATTGTATTCTTCAGTACTCGTGATCCAATGCTGTATTTAGCCCACAGAAAATGCATGCCTCAAATGCCTGAAAAAAAGACAATAACAATTCCATGGCTTTCTGGAACCTGAAACAAAATGACTTTCCAAAACACAGAAAAATCCCAGCAGTGTGCTGTAGGATAAGTTGAGTTAGTAGCTAAAATTCTTGTCTAAAGGGAAAATTAAGCCACCGAATTTGGCTGGAGATCTGACAAATACAGACTTCTGACCAGACATAAGCTGTAGGCTATATTTGCTTTGCTTCTAAAAAATAGAAATGAGAGTCCTTGATACTAAAAGACACGCATATAGCAGCAGAATGAAGCATAGTGGAATGGTGTTATATAAATACCACACTCGAGTGTGTTCTGTAGATATTTCTCCATTGAAAAATCAGAAATACCTGCATCTCAACTTTAAGGAAACTTATTTACCCATTGTTGCCCTTGAGTGACCAGTGGTAGTAGAAGATTTTGTAAAAATTGGTTGTGGAGTTGTCTGACGTATCGCTGTTAAGGAGAAAATGTGAAGAATCTTAGAATATTTATCTGTAATAGAAACAAATCAGCATTTGCTAAAACTTGCAAAATGCCCCAAACTGAGGGGCTGCAGAATATCTTGAAAATCAAGGGTTGACAGATATTATTATTTTTGTATTAACTTCTGCTATACATTCCTTCCCTACCAAAAATGGGAAGCCACACAGCCCCCCATAACTATTTTTAAAGCTACTTTTGTTTCAGTTTAACACACAATGTCTATTGCTAACTGCCAAGCACACTGTAAATTAATTCTGTGGCATTTCATGAAAAGATAGAAAAAAGTGCTCACAGAGAAGGATCCCTGACTATCAGAAAGTAATCAGAGAGAACTCAGTCTGTCTAGCCATTGAAATTTGTCAATACCCACATTATTACATTTTAGTCATCATTTGCTACGTGTAAGAGAAAGGAGGAAAAACATATATATAATACATTTCCTACTATTATTTGCAGTGTAGTTTTGGCATATTTTGGATTGATTGTCCAAAGTGTAATGCATTTATTTCAGCACAAAACCAGCTATGAATAATTCCAATAAGAAGCACAAAACCTGAAACTAGGGGAAAGAATGATTAAACACAAATGCACAAAATTAAAAGAATTACTCTATTACCGGGTTTGGTGTGTGGCACTCTTGGTTTTTCAGTTGGTTTTCGCCTGGTATGAATGAACGGTTTTTCAGTTGGAGCTGGAATAAAAACAAACAGCACCCAGAACAATAATTGAAAAAACTCTCTGCTTCCATAGCACACAAGGAACATAAGTACGATCTGATCTGTAATAAGGCAAATTACATAAGGGTAAATGAATTCCTGCAAAGAAAGGAAAACAAATTAAAGGGACACTCATAAAAGCAGACTTCTAAAAAATTATAGACAAATTTTTAGCTTGGCATCAAGCAGTGAAGAATATAGTCATGAACATCATGCTGTAAAGCAATGGGACAAACCCAGGCAGTGGTAGCTACATCTTCCTCATGTGCCATATATGAGTACCTGAGGACAAGATCTATCAAACTTGATTCATAAATTAACTTTTTTTGTTCTTATGTGGGAATGATTTAATGTTGTTATCGTCATACTATTCATGTAATAAATCTTGCAAAGAAAAGTATGAATCATTTACTGGAAAAGGTTATCTTAGCACTCTAGTCTGTGGTCCACACCAAGGTGAGAGGTTCCAAATTATCTGCCTTAGTCTGTGCATTCTTCACCCTTTTTGCTTGTAAGAACCATTTTCTGCATGTGAATATTACTCAGGTAGCTCAGATGTGTACAACAGGGCACATACTTCATAAAGCTACATAAAGAGATACTGAATGAACACTAACCTAAGTACCATTGCATACAGGGAATACATATCAAAATAGAAACACAGTGAAAAGCATTCTTCATTTCCTCTTCCTCAAAAAGAAAAAAATGTAGTTTGAAGTATATAAAATGTCTATTAATATTTCATTAATGACACCATTTCATTCTCAGAAAATCATGGTCGAGATCTGTCTCTGAAACTGGGGACAGAGAACTGACTGAACAAAGATTGCTCCAGCAATGCTCCTGCTTGCTTGGATACTGTGACCCTTAATTGGTCCACATCTGACAATTAAGTTAAGAGGAAAGAACACTCAGCTAATGTTTCATATATTTAAGCCAGTTTTCCCAACATAGATAACTAGAAGTTATCAGAGAGGATGGTTTCAAGAACTAGTGTTGGATTTAGATGGTCACATAGCTGGTCTGTAGATTTTATGCTGTTGTTGATACCTTAGAATTTTCTTCTGTAAAATTATACCGTGAGGAGTGAAGAAGAAGAGAATTTTAGAATGACACTATCCACAATTCACATGAAGAACAGGGGATTAGCTGAGTTGGTCAGAGCACGGTGCTCCAGGGTTGTGGTGGGCCAGTTTACTTAAGAGTTGGACTTGATGATCCTTGTGGGTCCCTTCCAACTCAGAATTATCTCTGATTCTGTGAAGAATCACTATCTGCTCTTTAAATACAGTCCCCTTTTACTGGAAAATAGATAACACCTGGAGGAATTGCGTCATCCTGACTGGAAAATCTAGAAGATGAGGAAAAGTACTTCTGAAAGTAAATGAGCTCATGAATTACTACCCTTATCAAGACCAAAGAGAAAGTAAGTATCTACAAGCAGAAAAAAATTTCATTATTAGCTTTCAATAAAGTGTAATGAACTCCCTCTAAGATGACATTCTCTAAAAAGAATGGAAAATAGAATAATTATTTATGAAATACATGGTTACCAAATGTTGCCTTTGTTCTTTCAGGAATATGAGGAATCATAGTAGTATCTGGTTCATCAAAGGTTGATGAAGGAAGGATCTCTGTTGGAAAAAATGCCAATAAATGATCTGAATAACAAAAAGAATCTCCCTTTTGTCCCCTTCTTAAAAAATCTTTCAGCACTATATGTATACAACAGGAAATGGATGTTTTAAAACAGCAATGGGCATTTACCCTCAGAAATGTATGGTTAGGAAACAACAGTAACAACCCTTCAGTGAAATCGCTGATTATCTTACATAGGTCAGTCAGATTTAAGATGGGGAGTCACCTAATCAAAATATAACTGAATGGAATCCTCAGTCTAATCTGGGTGAAAATATGCGTATAAAGAAAATCAATGCAGCAGCATTAGGTGGTTTCTCTCATAAGAGCTTCAAAAACGCAGTGCAAACTACTGAAGTGTGTTGCTCAGATACAAGCTGTAAAGAACTTTTTATCCTTGATTAAAACATACAGGTTGTTACTATTTCTTCTGCTAATATCTGCGCAAGATAAAAAAAAATAATTCTTGAACTGTTGAGGTTTCCACCAGTGGTATGACTTAATTGTATCACTGCAGAGGTTCCTTAGCCTAGAATAATACCCAGGTAAGAGCAAATGCACTGATGACTACTTCCCCCACTGCCACCCTGAAAGCAATTGTTCAATTATCAGCTGCAGCTTGATAAAAGACCAGATAATTTACCAGGCTTCCTGTATGGAGCATCTGGGATGGGAGTTGCTCCAGGTTTAAAGGGAATACGCTGTGGTTCTTTAGGAGCTGAAAGAAAAGATCTGTTTTAAGAGTTTGTACTTTTCAGAAATTAGACAGGTTACTGCACAGACACTTCATGTCTCATGCTTGCAAAGAAAAACAATCCCTGCATGAGAGCCTGAAAAACTGAGTGTCAGATACATACAGGAATTTAAGAGAAAAACAAAATCATGAATGAAAACATGGGTGGAAAATTAATCAGGTAAGCAAAATCTGGAGTAAAGCAACAAAAACTGAAAGAACACAGACAACTACAGAGAACATATTTCCATCTGTATTTCAGAACCTGTAACTGCAATACCCATGGCATGCTTGTGTTCTACAAGTGTCAAAGGAATTACAGTGTGTGTGACAGGGAAAGAAATTTTCTGTGAAGAAAACAAACCAGCTAGGAATCTTTCGATACCTGGAACAGAATTTAGTTCAATTAGTAGGGAAGAAAACAAACCAAAACCACAAACAGATGATGTGAAAAATAGAGTAATGGTATATAAGCATTGGTCCAAGGAGCAGTGAAAAAATAATAATGACCAGTTCAAGGTACGAAATTTACCTGTTGCTGTCTTTTGTTGTTCAACTGTAAATGTACTAGCTGCCAAAACTTCATAAAAACAGGAAGATACAGAGAGTTAGTGGTAAGTATAAGTTAGTGGTAAAAATACTCTCTTTTACATGACTGGGTTTTTTTCAATTTGGAACACATACTTATCTTCTTTGTAAATTTATTTTCTTTGTAAAATTAGTGAATATACACTCACTCAAAACAATGTTCAATGGATACTTTCAGAACTGTTAGAAGTTAAAGAGGTTTGGCAGTTCACTAGTATGTAAATCCCTACTAAGTATATTTTTAAGGGTCGAATTCCATTACCAGGTAACACAAACATATGAGTGGTTTAAGTTACAGATACTTAGAGTCATACACGAAGGCCCTCAAGTAAGTTTTTCTCTAAGCACCTTTTGATAGGCACAAGAGATGAAACTTCTTCCAGTTTCTCATGATGTTTGTATGTTGTTTACCCTGCTATACAGATTACTCATCAGTGATAGCTGTCATGTGGCTGAAAAGCATAGGCAACTACTAAAAGTCAGACATTAAAAATAGAGATCAGCTCTATTTCATGATCATTAGAAAATGTATTTGTAATATGAAGGGTTGGTAATCAACATTTGATTCCTTGAGGAAGGACAACCCAAAAGAACCCCTGGATATTCAAGCACAACAAAACAAGAATGTATGTACCAGGTTTTGTGTGTGGTACATCTGGACTCGGTGACGCCCTGGGCTTGGAAGGGACTCGTCGACTTTCTTTTGGACCTGTGAAGATGTGCAAAGTTTTGAGCATGTTATTGAGGATGACGATTCAACATATGTCTTCTGATTTTTCTGACAGAAGATTCATTTTCTGCTAAGAAATTTTTTAGGGATTATTTCTGTCATTTGAAAATAATCCCAAAGAGATTTCCTGTTAATGCAATCAATAGTGTGTCAGTGCAGAGATTAAAGACAAACTGACTGTTACAGTGCAGTGTCATCGATTAACTCTCCACTCCCACCAGCAATAACACACAGAGCTTTCTGCAGTGTAAACTGCTGTGGTTCTAACACTCCCCTGAGTTGTGCTTCTCAAGTCTTTCATATTCCAAAAATCTGCTGCTCATTTAAATCAACTCTGCATTAAAAAAATCCTCAGCAAAGCAGTCAAAGCAGAAGAAACATGGAAATTTACCACTAATTTTCAAACGGACAGAGCTATTTCTAAAGTTTTGGGAACATACAAGCACTGTAGTTTTAAAATGAGCGACTAAAAAATACAAATATTTCTGTCAGACTCTAAGAAAATTAAGATGCAGGTTTTCCTGTGTGCAAGGGCTCAAGATACCCTTGTTAACCCACACATCCCAATCACTGTGTTATTGACATATATAAATATCCAGCTGATTATCGTGTTCCATGACAGCTATATAGCAAAATCTGATTATGACAGTGAAACACAGCATATTCAGTAAGCGTCTGTGTATCTTCAGAGAACTCCTCAAATTTGAAAATTTTCAAAGTGATGAAACTTTCATGCACTAAAGAGCAAAATATTGATAAGCTTACTTGCTCTAGTTGGAGGAACACGTGGACTGGGTGTTGTTCTAGTTTTGGAAGGCCTGTGATATGTATCCTTAGGAGCTGAAAGAAAGAAACTGGGTTAAACGTTACTGAAGTTTTCCAAGGTATCAGTGTCCACTACCACCTATAACAGTAAAAAAAAACCAAAATAAAGATTTGAACCAAAGGTATTCTATAGAAGTGAGGCAAAGGAGGGGCTATAAAATTAGGCTATAGAGAAAAGAAATAATCTTCTGTGAGAAAACATCAGCTAAGCATGTGATAGAATTCCTGTTTCCATTTAAGAGGAGGACTTAAAAAAATAAAAGAAGAAGAAAACAAAATAAATAGCTTCAAATACAAATACACTGCTCTGTAATGGGTGCTGTCCTGGAATAATTCACATTATCAGATTCAAGTGACAAAAATGCCTTAGTCAAATGGATCCGCCTCAAGCAACCATACAACCCAAGATCAATGAAGTGGTTGTGTTCTGACAGTGAAACCGAGGTTCAAGTGAAACAGAATTATTTTTCAGTCCTCTATGAAGGACAGAATTTAGTTTCATAAAACTGGAGGGGAAGGGAAGCAGAGAAACAAAACTTGCAGAATGCAGCTCTGCCCACCCAAACCATATAACCACCTGAAATGGTGCCTCCTCCACAATGACTGAGAACATATAATTAGGATCCTGTTCTGATCTGCCCTCTGCCTCTTATCATTAAATATTTAAGGAAATTGCCCCATGTTATGTGCATTACAACTTGAAAGAAACAAGGATTCTCCTCAATTGCTTCATAGAAAATAAGAAAAGAGACAGAGAACCTTGACTGTTAAATTATTAAGGAACATGCAAAGAAAGGTGACAAATTTTTGCAGGTCTACTTTTAATTATTTGTGGTGAAGAAGAAAGACAATGTGACTATTCAAACAAGAAAGCATCGTTACCTATTGTTGACTTTGGTTTTTCAGTTCTAAATGTAATTGGTTCCAGAACTGCATTACCGTAATAAAACAACAAAAACAAAATATTACCAAGAACAATCAAAATGTTACAATCACTGTCTCCACAATAATCATACCATCCCTGCTAGGGCTGATGACAGATAGTCACTCCTCCCTGAAACTCAGCACATCAGAGCATTACATTGCTCAGAATTGCCTCCAGTTCAAGGTAACAGCTCTAATACAGAACAGATCCCAAATATAAAGCTGAAGCTTTTGCAAAATCCACAAAGAGACCGTGGGTGGTTTTTCACCTTTAACTTCGTACACTTTCCTGACTTATTTCAAGGTTTTGTTTCAAACAATAGGTGCAGATTTAGTGGGGAGAAAAGGAACCTGAATTGTCTCTCTGCCCATCTCTTCAGCAACACCATCTAATACTCCATATACCTTGGATACCCGTAATGGCTCTGGCTGGGGTGGAGTTTATTTTCTTCTAAGCAGCCCCTGTGGTACTCTGTTTCAGATTTGTGAACAAGAAAATGTTGATAAAATACCAATGTTTCGGTTATTGCCAAATACAGCTTGTTACAGCATCAAAGAGTTCTTTGTTTTTCACTCTGCCCCCAGGCAAGTAGGCTGGGGGTGGGCAGGATGCTAGGAGAGGACACAGCCAGGACAGCTGAACCACACTGGCCAAAGGGATATTCCAGCTCACAAAATGTCATGCTTAGCAACAAAACTTTCCAAAGGACCCATTGCTCCTACACTGGCACTGGTCTGTTAGTGGGATGTGGTGTATGGTTGCTTTGTATCACTCGGTTTTCTCCCCTCTTTTTATCCTTCCTTATTAAACTGTTTTTATCTTGAACCATGATTTTTTTTTTTCTTATTTTTTTTCCCACTTCAGCTCTTTTGATTCTCTCCCCCAAACCACTGTGGGGTTAGTTGCTGGCTGGGGTCAACCTACTACAGTACCTCAAGTCATGCAAGTGGGAGTTGCACAACTTGCTTTCTCTACCTTTAATTAGCCCAGGGTTGTATATGGGTATGAGAACCCATGTAGACAAAATTATAGGAAGTATTACACAATTTTAAATCTTTGAACAACACAAGGGCTATGGAAAAGTGAACTGAAAAATATAAATGAATGCTTGTGCCTGGGAAAGAAAAAACAAGCACACAATTTGAGAAATACAGAGCAGAATCCTTCCTCTTTGCAACGACACCCCTCTTTTTCACCTTCACTTTGCCAAAACACAAGCAAATTCACACAGAAAAGACCTATTTTCACTGAGAATTGTACAGAAAACACCCACTGTTGCAGTGACTTAAAATGTAATAAAGAACTGAAGACAGAGATTTCAAACTTA
Source organism: Ptilonorhynchus violaceus (assembly GCA_013397565.1). Taxonomy (NCBI): domain Eukaryota; kingdom Metazoa; phylum Chordata; class Aves; order Passeriformes; family Ptilonorhynchidae; genus Ptilonorhynchus; species Ptilonorhynchus violaceus. The sequence continues at coordinate 97,864 of VZRJ01003222.1, forward strand.
CCAAGTTGCTTATAAATTCTACATGTCACTGGATTTTATCCCTCAAGGAATGCTCCAACATATATGCCCAAGGGATACATATAAATCTGATGCTCCACTGATCACAGTAGAATCCATAAGAAAGTTATCAGTATGAGAAGGCAAAGAAACAAGGTACTTACCAGGTTTTGTTTGTGGCACTTCTGAGCTTGGTGATGTTCTAGTTTTGGAAGGAACATGCTGTGGTTCTTTAGGAACTGGAAAAAGAAAAAAACCCAGCAACTACAGCAACTATTATAATTTTTCTAGAACTGATACTGGCAGAAGGCATAGTATTAAAACAGAACACATGCCTTTGGGACCCTCTGGAAACACAAAAAGCTGGAGTAATGGAGAAATATGAATGCTTGCTCCATTAAAAACCCTCAGTGTTGATGGAAAACCTCTGTAACAGGATAATACAAAACTAGACCAGTATGGATGGACAGTATGAAAGGTGAAGCAGCACATGATAGAAACTAAGTATAGAGACAAGTAATCATAGCTAGATTGTGGTAGATGCTTCCACCCATGTTACAGAACACATTTGTGTGAGAAAAAACCAGAAAAAGATGATTATGAATTGTTAATGTAAAATCACCAAAAAACCCCCTACAGGATGAAATTTAATAGTAAGAAAATTATGACAGTGGAGTGCAATGAAGATGGGCTTATGATGCTCAGTGTATCCTGAGAAAAAAGCTAAATGTGATGCTCCCCAGATGATTTACCCTGTAGGTAAAACTGTTACCTATCGCTGGTTTTGGCTGATCAGTTCTAAGTGTTATAGATTCCAGGACTGTATCAGAAACAAAACAGAAAAGATGTTTTGAAAGTTGAAGATAATAACTCCACTTACAATTAGCATTACTTGCTTAGCAATTGCATTCTGAACCATATACTTTGTATACTGCCCCATACAGAAAGAGTTACATTAAAAGAATTCTCTGAGAAGTGTAATCTGCAACACAATGTGAGCTTTGTTCTCCCATGGACTTCAATGAGATATCCAAACCTGTATCTTTCTGTTATTCAGAAAATGGTTTGTTAGGGACACAAATCTCTTCCCTTTGTGGTGTGTTTCAAATGCAATTTATATACACAACTGGAATCAGACTACTTGCTTGTCTACTGGATACTGTATTATTAAAGAGCACTATGGTGTGTTGCATTGCACAATCATATTATTCAGCTCCAAAATGGAATAGATCTAAAATAAAACTAGGTGGTTTAGAGCCATAAGGATGTGAAATCCTTATTTGATGCTATCCCTCTCTGCATCAATTCTTCTCTATGGATGACAATTAAAAAAAAAAAAATTTCTTTGGATCTTTTAAGACAATTACAAGACAAGTGGATGATGCTGTAGAAAAAGTTCTCTATATTACAGATTCTTGAAGAAACAGTAAGTTGTTGGTTGTTTGGCTTTTTTTGTGTGTTTTGTTTTTTTTTTTTTTAAACACAGACAAATACAAGCTTGCAACATTTGTGTGACAAAACCATTAACCATTTCTGAGAAAGCCAGACTACCATAATAATGAAAAATGGCCACAGAGGTAAAAACTGAGTTTATGACAAGTTGCATCTTGAGGTATAATTTGGAAACAATGTTCTATAATCAGCTGTCCTGGTTAAAATATTATGAGAAGATAAGGATTTTGACTATTTTCTACACGAGGAAATCACAGCTAATAGATAACTTCAGATTTTAAAAATATTGCTCCATATCTACAATTTAAAGGTCTTCAACAAAGTGTTTATCATTGAATTTTTCACATTTACCAGGAGATAACGTATGTTGATATTTGGGACTTTGTATTGACATTACCAACCGGATAGCAGGGGAGGGAAAGTAATTTTTTCTGCCTGCCACTGAATTCAACTGCACTCACATTTAATGACATAAAAATCCAGTATTTGGAATAGAGAGTAAATGATCATTAATGTCACTAAATATTTATGAACAAATAATAAGTATGTATATATAACTGGACAATTTACTCCCTCATGCAGAAAATAATAATAACATGAAATTAATTAATTGTGGCTTAAAAGGGAAACATATTTATTCTAACAATACAAAGCATTGTGGGAAAGAATTATACCCCCCCAAGTAGCCACAGTACATGCTTTAATTGCTTGGTATTTGCTTTAGTTAACAAGGTTAATCTGAGTGTAACAGCATTATTCTCATCCTGTTCCCTGAAGTAGCAAAGGTTTATTCTTTTGGATGATGAAAAATACCTAGTGAGTGTTACTGCTCCTGACAACTGAAACTAAATCACTGAACACAGCAGAACAGAACCCCATTATGTTTTAACTGGCTCAGATAGCTAAACAGCTGCTCATAAATACATTTCAATCCAATATAAACTCTACTAGAAAGAATCACAAAGCAGTTTACCATCTTTGGCTTGTGGGATATGAGGTCTGGGTGAAGTCTGAGGTTTAGAAGGAACACGCTGAATCTCCTTTGGAGCTGGAAGAGAAAATGTGGGTAATAAGTTGGTTAAATTGCACAGCAATTAGCATCTGATATCAGCTGAACACACAAGCACAGAAACCTCACACCTGCAACAGAGAAGAAAAGTCTCATTATAGGGAGTAGGCAAGTCAGGTAATACTCTCCATGTGTTTACAACAATCTAAGCAAGAAAGTGGAATTTTAGTCATTTTTTGAGCTAATTTTTTTTAATTTAAATAAAAACTGGAACAAGCACAAACAAGAAAAATTATGAGAAAGGTGGTTGAGAGCTGCCAGCATCACTATTTTTTAAAAAAGGAGACATTCCAGCTGTGAAGAGAGCAATACACCCAACTGTTGTGAATGCCAAGCAAGAGAATTACCTAGAAGAAAAATGAAGTTAAATGAAAAAATCCTGAGCCATAAGGTGACTAATTTCAGTGATGCTTTCTGTGATGGAAATAAAGCAAACACGACAGCTTGCCAAGGAAATATTATTACCTATGGTTGACCTTGGTGGTTCAATTCTAAGCGTAATAGGTTCCAAGACTGTAACAGAAACAGTGTGACAAAGTAAGTACGGAGCATACTCCAAAACTTAAAATTACTCCACTGGTAAGTATAAAAGCAGGTACTAACACACCACCAAAGTAATGTGGGTTTTCAAACTCACTTGTAAACTGTGGGCAATTAAAGTTCTTAACGATGCAGGTTAAATAAGTAACTGGACAGACTTGACGGCAATAGAAGAAAAAGATGCAGATATAAATCAGTAAATCCAAGAACAAGCAAGAGAAGAGATCACAGAGCTTAACTCAGAGACAGCAAGGGACTCTTGATATATAAAAATGTCAGGAGTCCCCAAACTGAAGCCTGTTACTACTTGAAAGTAGTGTGCTGACCATGACAGAACAGTTGAATTTTTCGTCTAAGGTGAGCAATTAAGCAGAGGACTAAAAGGCTGCTATTGGTACAGCTGTATTTATTAGCTATCTGAAAAGACTTATTTTGATAAATTATCTTCATTTTTTCTCATATCCATTTCCAGTTTGGATCACAAAACCAATACATCATATCCTTTTCCTTCTCACAAACTATACCAAATGGGAAAAAAAAATTATGAAATGGCAGAATCTATAAAAATTTACTGGCAGTAAAAAAAAATTGAAATAATATTAATGCCTAAGCTCTTCCCCTCAAGACAGTAAAAACTGAAGCAGCATATAACATACAGACATACACACCTAAAGATAGACCCTTTTCTATAACCCATATTCATTTATCTCCCAAACTGTCTTTTACATCTACCAATTTTAAAAATGGGCTTCACAATAAATAACACTATAAAATTTGATTGCAATCGATGGGTTTGATACTACAGTATTAATTACGTGTCTATTAACATTCACAGTATACTATTCCCTAGTATAAATATTGATGCAAATAAGAAAAAAAACCCAAACCAAGGAGTATTAACTTCTACTGACAGTGGCCAGATACTCTATAGAAAACTCAACCTAGACACTAATTTTTCTAATGTTCTCACTACATATCCCTGGTTTGCAATGACTTTGAATTCCAAAGGTAATTGATGAGCTTGAATAATGGCAAATTCAAAATCTTTTTCTACAAAACACTAATTTCTATTTTCAGGTTACCTTTGAAAAATCAGCGAGTTCTTAAAAAGAGAAAAACAACTTCCAATAATAAAAATAAAGTTAAATTTTTGTTAGGTCTGCAAGTTGTTTTCTGAAGAAATTTGGCGGTTTTTTGTATAAGTATTATCCCAAAATAATGAGCAAATCTTCTGTCATCCTAGAGGGAAAAAAAATTAAAGTTTTTCCCTTCTTTAATTTCTGCACTCAAGGTACACCATTTCAAAAGAAGTGCCCTATCAGATTTAGCTTGAGGTGTTTTGGTCTTAGCAGATGATCTGGGCTTCAAATGTGAGTAAAGTGTATTTTGGATACTGGTAAAACTTGGTTTGTGAAAACCAGCATTTAAGCTGAAAGTAAATAGAGTCCCATTGAAAAATCATATTCACATTCAGCAATGAAGAAATGAAGTCTAGGAAATGACCCTCAGTCCATATCAATGAATAAATACAGAAGAAGAAATGGCACTACGTGTTTAATGCATGAAATATTGTTGGATATGAGCAAAACAAGCAGCCTTTGTTAAAGAGATAATCAAAGAACTGGATGTTCTTCTGCAGCAAAATTAACTTCTCATAGTTTAGTCAAAAGCCAAAGGAAAGAGACTTGACTTAAATGGTGCAAAGAAAAGGTTGTTATTCAACACTGACCTTGAGAAATCGATGTAATTAGTTTTGAGAGAATTTCACGGTGTAGAATTTATTGCAGTTGAAAACAATGAATCCAAATGATTTGTTGCTAATTAACCCAAACAAATTAATTCTATTTTATCAAACCATTCTAGTATGGCTTAAAGCTGTCCTTGTCCAACGAAGTATCATATATATAGTCAGCTTCATCCAGGTTTTAAAGAGCAAAGCCAGACCACTGAAAACATCTTGGAGCCCTTCTCAGAATACAATCTGCACAGTAAATGCAAACAGTGACTCAAATTTTTGTTTGAGTTAGATATATCATTTCAGGGCTCACTGCAAAGGACACCTTTGTTCTTACTCTACAAAAAAAAAGTATGTATTAAACACATTGCTTTACATATATTCCCAAACTAAAAAAGTTCATGTATTACTTTATATAAAATTTCCTTCCCATTAAAAATAATTTTTTTTGCTTAAATGGAACACAAGTTTGCATGAATTAATTGAAAAAATGCAATGTTTTCTATAAATTTGAAAAATCATCCAGCAATGTGCAACAAAGAACTCCTTCTGCAGAAATTGTTTAGCAGTTTGTAGTTTTAAATGTCATTTTTAGATTATGTTAATTTTATATTCCATAAAATCTTTCTCATTGCAATAATTCTTATTTTTCTTCTTCTAATGTAAGTGAAGACATCTCCATGCTAGAAACTATTCTCCATGGAGAAATAGCAAAGCACCAAGATTCTCCTTCCATTTGCTGAGTTTGGACCACCCATGAATAAGCAAGAAGCCTACAGGAAATGGTGTTTTCAACTGCACATGTTATCAGACCGATGAAAAGAACAATGACTAAAGATGACTCATAATCATTACCCTCCGCAGTCTTTGGACGTTCATACGGGTAGGGACTCCTAGTAGTGATTGACACTGGAAAGGTTGCTGCTGGAATAAAGAGAATTTTCTTAAGATGAATACAGGCGCATCTGTATCTATTTTTCAGCTGCTGGTACAGCTCAGCTGCTCTTGCTTCCCATCTATAATCCACCTCCTCACAACTGTTAAATGGAAACACTGAGTAAATGATAAATTTACTTAATATTCATAACTACCCTGTGTGACTTTTGCTGCTCTTGGAAAATAAAATGTGCACTTCTGCTACACGAACACACTGGCGGAGGAGCTCTCTAAGTCTTCATCTTCCTATTTTACTGAATTTTTTTCTCTTTGTGGCTGTAGACCACTGAAAAGAAACAGTTCTAGAGAAATCAGTTTTCTTTGGTAAATATTTCTATCAATTTCCCTGGGTTTCTCCCATAGTGATGCAAAGGTTAGAGGTGGAAGACTTCAGGTGTAAATAACTCTAAAGTCACAGAAAGCAAAGCTGAAGATCCCAGAAGATTATCTAGTGCCACAGCACAATAGATAATCACGTTAACAAGCTTCCTATCTCTATCTAGAGTACTTAATTAGGTTTGAAAGGAACAAACTCCAGACTGAAAAATCTAAAGAACTTTGAAGTCAAAATTGGTAGAATTGTTTAATATTAGCATGACTTTACAATCAGAGTCCATTTTCATTCCTAAATACATCTACAATCATTAAGTAATCTTTGTGCTTATCCTTCAAACTTTGCTTCATTTGTTTACTCTGCTTTGGCTCTTCCCAGCCTCTGTACCTCCCTACGGATTTTAATTAGGAACGAAAAAGTGATGGATAAATACTGAACGACGTGTCTCAAGCTATATTTTTGGACATACTCGCAATTTGTTATGGTGTAATTCACAAGCATTTTAAGACTCTCAAGTACACTTATTTCAAGGAAGTTACCTTAAAACTTTTAAGTACAATAAATAAAATACTTCCAAAACTATGTCAGTTTAGATACAAAATTACTGTCTTAATTTAAAAGTCTCCATTTTCCCACATGAAGGCTTAGGGTGAGGGGATTATATCTGGGGGGACTGTGTTTAAATTTAAAAGACTGAATTATTCTAGAATTTTAAATTTTCTCTCGTTTATTTATTTTTTTATAGCTTTTTATAGCTTTTATGTTTGATACTATTGCCACTATTCTAAGAGGCAAAATAAGCCAAAATTTCTTCAGCACAAATAATTTGTGCATTTAAGTAAATGCCCAGAGAGGTTGTGGAATCTAATCCCTGATGATATAAAAAAACTTCTCTGGAGAGAAAACGTTGCAATGCATTTGGGTGCATGGTAGAACATTCATTATAATTTCCTTTTCTGAGAAATGGAGAATGTTTGGATAGAGGTATTCATGCTAACAATAGTACAAGTGAGGACATTGGCTTGGCATGATCACATTGGCAACAAAACCTTTATATTTCATGCAGGTAACAGATTCAATTACCCAAATATCAAGAAAAAGAAGGAAGCTGTGAAGTTTCATTAGACTGTACAGTTTGTTGGTTGGAAAAACTGAAAATCTTTTCTATGCTTAGGGTTTTTTAAATGAAGCTTTTTTCTCCACTGGGAAAAAAAGACAAAAACTTTACAGAAACAGCACAAAAGTCGTATTAACAATGGGAGCCAAAGTTAACTCTAAGGATTATCTGTTTGACCCAAAGAGGGTTATTAGTAAGTCCCTGATCAAATATGAATTCGGCACATATTCTTCATTAGTTTGATGCACTGTTAAGGAAAGGTGACAACCACTATCATGACACAAGTTTCTAATTTAAGCTGAACTCTCAAGTGATGCAGGAACACAGAGGAGATGCCGCTTTTTGACTATTTTGCCACCTACCCAAAAGCCAGCTTATCCCCATGCACTGCATATTTTATGCCTCAAATAATATCTTCTGAATGAGAATATCATCATTTGTTGCAACAGAACACATGACAATTTCACAAATATCTACTTACAAGAAAATCATGACAAGCTTTATCAAGATTACAAAGTGTTTCTTAGGATTCCACCTGATTAATTTGTGAGACCACTAGCACAGAAAGCAAAAGCCAGAGGCATGTCTACAGATACTTTCTCTGTAGTCATATAGAAACTTGCTATAGAGCAATTCAGTGTGGAAATACCAGGATAAAACCTTGATCTTGGCAGTCCAAGGCTGTAAAACAAATTTATGCAACAGTTTCCAAGCAAGCTGGTTTTTTTTCTCTGCCATTAAAAAACAATGTGCAGGATTCAGATCTATGTTCAGACATAGCCATCTACAGCAGAGGCAAAAGTAATCATTCTTGTAATACAATACTGGATTTCCTACACTAAAAATTATGTAGGGGCTGTAATCAGCATGAAAAACTAATTATGCACAGTATTTTGAGACAGTTTCAAGTCATAAACACTGTTCCTTTAACAAGCTTCACAGGGAATAATTTGGTCTTTAGAGAGTTAATTTCTTTTTATGAGAAAAAAATAATTTTCAGGGAATCTGGAAGGAATTTAATAAAATTGTCTGATCTCTTCCAGCATTGAGTAATATATTCTTACAATAAAATTAGGCAATTTTAAGCTTTCTAATTTCATTACAAACCATGTAACACTAGAAATATTTTTACAACTGTATTTATTTATTCTTCAGGTCCAGAAAATGCCAGGTGCGTTTTATTCTCTGTCATACATCATAGACAAAATTCAACCCCAGTGTGAAGATGCTATTTCATTTGGGATCATAAACTATACCTTTACTAAATTCCAGAACAAAATTCCACTCTTATTTCCAGAGTTTCATGTAAGTCTACATATGCATTAATGATCACTGAATCAATAACCATCAGCAAAACAGGAAAATTTGCATTTTCTGGACCCTACGCTGAACTAAGTTGGAAAACTTGTTATTTTGAAATGAAAAGCAGGAAAATAATTTGCTTCGATGTCAGGCTGTGTGAGTTGGTGACTTTGCATACAAAAGTCAAAAGTTTTCTTGCTTTGCTTCTTTTTTTTTCTTTTTTGGATCAAATACAAAAATATTATTCCTCAAAGAGGAATTCCTCATCTTTCTGATGATTAAGTGCTGAACTTCACACACAAGAAATTTAAGCTAAAATGCACTACTTAGGTGATACACTTTAACAAATGTTTGCTATGGAAGTTAGTTACCGGGCTTAGTTCGTGGCTTTTTGGGTCTGGCAGATGGTCTAGGTTTAGATGCAGAAGTTGTGAGTTTTGCTTCTTTAGGAGCTGAAAGAAATATATGGGATTATAAGCTTATCTTCTCCACTGAATCACAAAAAAATTGAATGAGGCAACGAATGGCTACTGGGAACAAAAGCAAATGGTAAAATCAGATATACCAAGAAGGCTTCTCAAAAATCTTCCCAAGACTTCGCTACCCCAGCAAAATCCCTGTTTGTTCTTCAATGTAAAAGTGAGTAATTACATTTGAAATATGTAATTGTATCTTGCAATCACATCCAAATGTTCCTCTCATTAAGTTAGCAAATTAATTTTTGCAAGATACCTAAGAGATAAAACAATAATGCTCTCTATCCTTTCGAATTCCAGGTCAATTTTAAGCCATCAGAAGACATATATAGACAAAATATGCGAAAATGTCCTCAATTTTTTGCACTGTAAAGAAATTACTGGCAGACAACTGGAAAAACATGGAATCAATTAAAAAAATAAATGGAACTGCTTCTTAACTGTAGTCATTGAATTCTGTTAATAGAATAGAAGTAGCATCAAGCAAATGGTAAAAATTAAGAACAATGAGTTCTAGAAACCCTTTTTTTCCCTGAATGTGCATGAGCTGAAATTGTAATTGGCCAATCTGTCTGTTAGTCTGATTTCAGATAAAGTGTAAGCTCAGCTTCGCGCAGTAGTCAGTAACTTCGTACGTTTTTAAAAAGCGGTGCTATGAGACTGCTTTCCAATAAAATATTTCATAGCAATTGACACAGTGGAAAAGCGTTTGACATTTGCAGAAAGAATAGAGCAGAGTGAGGCATGAAGTGACTGAGAGGTGTTTCTCAAGCCAAAATGACATTCAGAAGGATTCATAAAACAGTAGAATTAACGCATTAACCTAACACCACAGGAATCCTTTGAGAGTTGTGGGATTAACATCCACAGTACTACCTTTGCATTTCGCATTTCAATTGTATTTCCAATGAGGTTTCTGAGTAAAGAGTGTTGGTGTAGAAAAGCTCTCAGCAAAATGGAAGAGAATTTTTTTTACTGTACTATAGAACTAGAAAAACTGTATTAAAAAAATGGTTTCTTTTTCTCCTAAGTTTAGAAATACATTACTGAATGCTTATCTCCTTATTTTTTTTCATCTTTCAGAGAAATGGATTATGGCATGAAAAGAAAAACTTTGAGATAAAATAACAGAATATGAACTATGGCTTGCACTGCAAAGAAGAGTGACCAACAGCTACAGAAAGATGTATTACCTAGGGTTGCTTTTGGTTGTTCAACAGTCTGAGAAGTCTTAGGCTCCAAAAGTGGTGGTTTAGGGGCTAGAAAACAAAAATTCAAGTGCAATCGAACGGATCAGCAGATGTATCAGCACTGAGGTAGAAGCGTTATCATTCCAGTAGTTCAGGGGAGTTGTTTTTAAACAGTCTAGATAAGCCTTACTCTTATGTGTAACACCCTACACTGCTTTTAGTTTTGTTTCCTGTTATATTGCACACTGTGTGATTGTGGCTACTTGTGAGAGTCTGCTTCTAAGGCTCCTTACCCATATTCATGTTCTCAGGACATTTTAAATCTTGTATTTGATTCAATCAGTAAATAAATTTCTTTTATGTTATGGGATAATAGTGGGAAAGGAGACATGGGGTTTTTGACAGACGAAAAGAATGTAGTCCATAACGAATACCAGAGAATCTACAAAAAAGGGTACTTCTAAATGCCAAAATCTTGCTAAAAATCCTAAATCTGTGCGTGCAGTTAATCTTAAGAGAGGTATAAGACAACAAAGGCAGCTCCTGCTTTTTACTCATCTGTCTGTTTATAAGACATGAGAACAGAAACATTTTAGGTCTTTAGTAATCCACAGCACAATACTTATTGGTCCAGTACCTGAATCACTAAAGGAAGAAAATTAATTTCCCTTAATCCCAAATCAGAAGAAAATTAGTCGAGATCTGCTTTTTGCATAAAAAAGCAGAAAAGATATGACACAACGATAATGTTTCTATGGTTGAAGAATGAATTACATGTATATGAACGTTTTCACTTCTGCTTTGAGAAAGATCTCTTATTTCCACTAAAATGGCAATGCTTTCCAGTGAGTTCTCTGCAGGAGGATTACTGATCACATGAGCAGTACTTTACTCTCAATCACCAAACTACTGGTACTAGCAAAGATGTCATCTTTGCCATAGTGTGCCACGTGAAAGTGGGAGATGGGCAGTGGCAAAGAAGATTATAAGATTAATAATCATATATATTGCTTATACAAGTGATATTAAAACACGCTTGTGCCACCCAGAAGAATTTTTTCCATTTCAGTCCTTTAAAAAGGTTACAACACTAGAGAACTGGTTTATATTTTTGCCACTGGACCCAAATGCATAAAAGTGATGAGCTTAACTCTCATTCCTTACGTTAGGTGACATCAAATGACCAATTCTAGAATGATAAGTTAGTCAGGATACTCATGTATTGCACATCTCCTGCCCCTTTTAGGAAGTTTTGCTTAGATACTTTTAGGGAACACCTCTCTCTGCATACCAACTTATGAAAATGATGTGCACATTTACCAGGTTTCACATGCTGCACTTCTGGGGTAGGAGATGGTTTCGGTTTAGAAGGAATAAATGGCATTTCTTTTGGAGCTGAAAGAAAGAGCTCAGTTTGCAATCAAAAATTGTTTAACAAGTGTTTCCCACAACAAACAGTGCATGTCACAAGTTTATGTTGAAGAAAAGACAACATAGTATGGAATGTCAAAGCTAGCTGATGAAATCAGAGTTTGAAGTGTGTAATGAAGATGATACTGAAATGCTGTGAATTGATCAGAAATAAGATTCTGTGAGTCAAAAACAATTCAAATTTCCATTCTGAAAGCTTTACATATCAGAGACAATCAGCACATGCATGTGCATTGGCAGTAAAAGAGATGGAACACTCTAATAAAAGGATGGTGGTGTTTGATCATGCAAGAGGCAAGTTTTACTTCTCTGAGACAGTAAAGCCACCCAGAACTGTGTTGTCATATACAGATATGACAAGAACCATCAGTATAATGAGAATGGAAGAACAAGACTCTCAACCAGGGAAAAGAATGATTATGGATGTGAAATGACATGGTAGAAGGAATGCATTCATATGGGATGGAGTGCTCAAAACAAACACAGTTTTTCACTGTGTCAGAACAACATTACCTAATGTTACCCTTGGCCACTGAAAAGGACGGGAAGTTTTAGGTGTGAAAGGTTCCAGAATGGATTCACTTGTTGCTGCTGGAAGAAATGATGACAGTCATAAGAGTGCAAAGAGGTAATGGAAGAAACTCTTCCTTCATAAGCAAAAATAAATTTGTTTTTACAAGAACAACAAATATTTCACTAATGTTTGGACACTTATCAGTTTATTATGCATTGGGGAGAAATTCAGAACTGCGCAGAGCTTCAGTCACTATAAATCAGTGCATCTGTGATGTGCAAAAATTCTGGATGTTTATTTCCTCCTGCCTTCATTGCAACTGGTCTGGATCTCAACCAGTGCCAAGTAAGATTTTAAGCAGAGCTGTTGAACATTTTGAGTTTTGGTCCAGTTCCTAAGGGAGATGGTATTGTGTAAAATGTAGACATTTAATGAAGAGGACATGTTGAACAATCAATTAGTCAGGCATTAAAACATATAAAATTTGGAGTGGAAAGCTGACAACTGATCCAACCACGGTTTCAGTCCAAAACCACTGAGTGTCTGTAACTGTTAACCAATTTCATGCTGTTAAGGATGCGCTAACGTTAATATTTTTAATGAGGCTACAACAATAAAATGCAACCTACAGCTCACATCACAGTGTTTTCATCAGAACTACTGTACAAATACTGTTTTCTCAGTTATCTATGTGGCATATTTTTCAAAATACTGAGAAAGAATCATGTGACTCTGAGTTGCCATATGCATTGTAACTGTAAGAAAACACGAATTTCAACCATTAGCAGCAACATAAATTCAAAATTCAGCTGTTAGGGGCTAATCCAAATATGTGCTGAAAGTAACTGCAGTGTATTTGTTTCAGTTGAGTTTTAGAGCATGGTTTGAGCTACTGAATTAAAAACTAAGTAGAAATTATTGTACCTGGTCCAGCATCTGCTATTTCAGGCTTACTAGGTGTCACAGGACTTGAAAGAACAGGCTGAATACCACTGAAAACTATAAAAAAACCAGGTCACATTATCTGTGATTATTAATTCTACACATAGCTTTTTTTGGTCATAGAAGAACAACCAAAAAATGTGATAGGTTATACCACACCTAATTTGCACTCCACCATAAGCATGCCTTACCTCAGGAATGGAGCAGTGCTAGTTTAAAGTGTGAGCTGAAGCTAGTGGTTAAATGAGAACTAAAACTGAAATGTCAGCCAACCAAAGCTAATATTACTTTAGATTGCATTGTCTACATAGTTTAAAGCAACCCAGAAAATACAAAGATAAAAATTTCTAATACCATGGTTATAAAGTACTCATAAAAAAAGGCAGAAAAAATATAATCTATCGAAACTAAAAAGCACTGCAAGTATATTTTTGTGAAGGAAAGCACCTTCCTTAGTTCTCCTCAGTGCATGGTTTTCTGTCAATATTTTGTTAGTGAATTTTAATGTCATATAATCTATGTACATACACACATGAAAAACAAGGGTAAAATAAAATTAAAAAATCACTGAACAGCAAAATAATAGTAAGAAAGAAGCTTTCTGTGCTGTAAGACAATTTATGATATATAGATGTCTGTTCTAACTGGGCATATAACAATTAGGCTTGTAAGCAAACAAGTAAATTTAGAATTTGTATGAAGATTTAGTCATTATTAGTAATATTAAATCAGGATTACTTCATGTAAGTATATCTCAAACTAGCCCTACAAGCTTTCTGAGAAATGCATGAGAGATCAGAAACACTATCAGGTTCCTCAGCAGAAAGCACAAGCTGTCATGTAAAGCAGGGTACTTTGTGTGTTTACACTAACGATCATGACTCACACAGAAGACAATACGGAAGATGATAAAAATATCTAGGATTAATAAAATTTCAAAAATGGCTGTCAAAACACCAAAAAGGGTTTAACTGAAAAGCTAAAGAATTACTATTACCCGTAGTTGTTGTTAGCACATGAGGTGTTCTGGAAAGTGGAGGCATAGGTTTTTCCAGGTCAGCTGAACCTGTAACTGCGGAAAAATGTAAATATCCCTGAGAAAGATTCATATTGATGCAGGCATAGCAAGCAGGGGAAAAAAGTCAGAAAAAGAAAGATTGCTTTGCATTGCTTTGCAAGATGCCAACTCCCCTACAACAGAGTTTCATAAGATTTCAAACTTGAAAAGAAAGGAACAAAACCTCAAATTTTTGAAGATGTCACATGCACCTAATAGACACAGCCTGACAGGAAAAACCCCTAAAAGCAGATTTATCGACCAGAGTCAATCAATCTGTGCACATGTAACATGAAAAAACCTGTGCTTTTGACTTCACCTGCACCTGTAGAAAGAGACCTACATACTTTAAATACATGCAAATATGAATTTCTACAACCAGGTATTTCTATTGCCAAAGCTTTGCTTGTTTCAATACAGCAGATGCCAGTATTTTGAGTTATGGGCCTTAACACACTACATATCATGCAATTTGTCATTTCTGGTATTTTATATAATTGACATAATATAAATTAACACAACTTTTGTGACATACTGAAAAGTCAGAGAGTGAGGTAGAAAATCTAAAACAATACTCTTGAAATATTGACTGCCAGGTTTAGGATAATTTTCCTTCTTATCTCTTGCACATTTGTACCTTCGCAATGAATACAAATTTAATCTTGAATACCTATGACCCAAATAATAAAAGTTTTAAGGTGGAATAGCAACATAACTTCGAAAAAATGTTTATGAATAGAGAAAATTGCAATACAATGTGTATGATATGGCTAACAGAAAATCCCCCATGGTAAAATACCACAGTCAGGATTACATCTTTATTACTGATAATGAATCCATGTAACTATTGGTCCTTAAAGTCAACACATTAAAACCACACAAAACAATACTAATTCCTGTGATTTATTTTCTATTTGGTCCTATGCCACAGAATATCACCTTGTAATTATAGAGCCTAACTATCAGACACTGCAAACAAAATTCTGCTTCAGACAATACCAAGCAATCAGAGCAACAGCCTCTAACTGTAACATCCTTGATGCAAAAACAAATACTAAGCTATGAAAGTATCATAAATAAAATTTACCAGTCTCTATTTTTGATATTTCTGCAGATGCAGAAGTTTGGGACAGGAAACTAATATGATTAGAGTCCAGTGAAGCTGGAAAAAAACAAAACAAAACAAAACCAAAACAAAACATTTTTTGGCATCATCTGAACATATAGACTGAACGAACAGGTTTCAACATATTACTAAGAAACTAGGGATCTGAGACAGGAAAACATCTCAAATGAACATGCACTGAATTTCCTAATGTAAATGTGTGAAGATGGTGATGCAAATGATGAAGAAGCTGTTAGAAGAAATACGAAGAAGAGATCATATTACGAGAAAAGTGAAGTGCCAAATCCAATGCCTGAAGTAATTATGACTTTGCACGTATGGCCCTTTCATCTCTGCACTTAAGCTTTACCCCAGTGTAGGCCCAAGAGAAGTAATAGGTTAAAGGTTTTAGCAACAGGCTTAAAGCACAACATCTCCTGGGACAATTCCTGTCTTGCGTTGTTACCAGAACTGCAATAAATATCGTTACTGCCAAGGGCTTCAAACCTTGAAGAAATATCCTGTGATTCACCAAAAGCTGAAATGAGGCATCAATTGATATTAAAACCCTAACATGGTCTCAAAAGCAGCAGCTGAGCAGAGCATTCCCAATTCCAAGTGATGGCAACGTAAAGGCGTGGGCAGAAGGCCTTGGAAGCCAGTGGTGAGGCAACCAAGAGCTGCACCCCTGCACCAGGAATGCCTGGAGGGCGGCTGAACTGCTGTGCTGTCCTCTTGTGCCAGCCCAGCTGGGATTTCTCTTTTAAGAACGCTGCTGTGTTTGAATGTGTCAGAGAAAGCAAGACCCGCTACCAAAAGACAGAGAAGCAGGGCAATGGAGCTGAAGGCCAGGTGCAACAACATGGCCTCTCTGCAAGATGTCACATGCTTTCCTCAGAAAATGCTCATCAGCCATGGAAAAAGCGTGGGATCAAACAAGAGAATGGCAGAACCAGGGTGGCGAGTGCTCCGGCAAGCCAAGCTGCACCACCAAGGCTTCATCCTCTCCAGGGAAGACGACAAGGATGCCAGGTGGTGTGGGGTGTGAGGTGTGATGGGGAGTGAGAGAGGTGGGACACAATGGAAACAGAAGGTTGTTGCTAGTTACCCATCACAGTTTGCTGGGTTGCCAGGGAGGAAGGAGTGGTGGGCTTCGGCCTTGGTCTTCGAATAGCTAAGATCAAACACAAACACCACCTTCAGGTCCTCACACGGGCTGCTGCCACACGGATCACATCAAGACAGAGCTATGAACAAGGGGACACGGCCCTGCTTGGGCCAGGCTACCATGTCACAGCATCACTCCCTGCGGTAGCACCATGCTGCCTTTCAACCAAGGCCTCAAAAATGGCTGCAGAAAAGTTACATGTAGAACAATTTTTCCTAAGGAGCCATAAGGGCCCAGCCACATCACTGACCCACTTTTTGGGATAGCAGCACAGGCTCATCACTGCAAAGAAGAGCAGAGAAGTGTTGCCAAAGTAACGAGTGAAGGAAGGGAATCGCTGGCTATTTACCCATCCTTGTGGTCTCCGGCAAAGCGGACGAGGTCAGCTCCAGGTCTGGTCTCTCCGTTGCTGTGGTCAGACACGGAAATGATCTTGAAATATCCACTCAGCCTTGCACTGCAGTACAAGCAGCACCAGCTCACAGCCCCCCACATGTCTGTATTTAGGGCCACACACGCCTTTTCCTGGCAGTACCTTGTGACTGAAAGCTGCAGTCAACTGTCTTGTCGTGGTCGCAACCAACACAATACTCCCTGAAGCTCAGTAGCTAAATGGCTCTACCTCAGCAGAAAAATGCCTAAATGTCTAATTCAGCAAACCACTCCTTACATTTCATTGGAAGATGAGATAACAACAGTAATTGCAGACAGAACATGAGCCAAGACTCATCCTAGAATTCAAAATTCAGGAAGACAAGTGCTGGGTATGTCTCCAATGCAAGCAGCTGCAAATACTAATTATTCTAGCATGAAGGAATAAACTGCACCTTATGCTATCAATATGTGGCGAGTGCTCCGGCAAGCCAAGCTCAATATGTAGTCATAATGCCAACCTTTCTCAAAAGTTCAATAGTTTTTGCAAATTAGTATTTTCTCTACTGTTTTCACTACTACTATTGTTTTTACAGAGAACAGACTAAATAAGTTTTCATCACTTACATCAAAGGCCTCACAATTCCCTGTGAAATATGATAATTCCCATTCTTCCTTACAGTTAGTCTCTAAGCCAATGATTAACATGCCTGTTCGTCAAGCTTGAAGCTAAGTTCTCAGTGAAAAAGGAAAAAATAGGTTATGTACTCTAACAAATTCACATCAATAAAAGGATGCAAAATTATGTTTCTCCCACATTGGAATATTTCATTCTAGAAAGAATTATCAAAATAAAAACTGCACATAGAGTCACATAGGAGGTTCAGGACAAATTCTTTTTGTCACCACTCCCTTCAAAATTAATATTTCAAGTGATGGAAAAAGCATATGTTCAAACATCTTAATCATGTCATTAGTATGGCAAATGTTTTAAAGTGCACTAACAAACCACAGATATTGCTCAAAGCAGGTGAAAATTATGTCAAGTGATGGCACGGAAAAGCAAAAAATTAAAATATCATATTTACCCTCCACTGTTCCCTGGCTTGCAAGGTAAGGAGATGTCAGCTTTGGTCTCTGAGTAACTAAGATTAAACCAGAAAACCGCCTTCAGAAAATCAAGATTAACTTTATTTTTTGAAAGCAGTGTCAGTACAGAGCTGTGTGAATGAAGCTCATATTACACTCATGTTTTTACATAACTATTTGCATTCATTACAAGATTATTTCACTTCAAAATCAGGCTGGTTTAGTCAAGTTACTGTAGAATACAGACAGTTAGTCTTTTAGTGAACTAAGCCTATGGAGTAGAAAATTGTGAAGAGTGATTGAGAAGCCTAATAATTTAAGTGTCTCATCATTTACATAAATGACTGACCATCTTGCTGACAAATTTGGCATTGCCACTATCAGGAAAAAAGATTGAAATGTTTTGACTAAGTTTTAAAATACAGCTTTTCTTAGTTAAGTATTGTGAAATTATAGAAATTAGGATGGAATCACTGTTTACCCATCACTGTCCTCGTGGTTTTCGGGAAAGGAAGAGACGTGGGCTCCAGAACTGGTCTTGGGAGAGCTAAGATTAGAGATGGAAACTATCTTGAGATGTTATGGCAGTCTCTCTATGCTTATGAAAGCATTAGTCCAATTACACCCAATTAAATCAATATATTAATTGTGGTTTCTCAGGTACACTCTTTCTACCAAATAAATCATACATCAATTTTTTGTCACTTGATGTTACCACAAACCCCCAACCACTAAGTACTTCTCCTATCACACAACAATGGCAGTCCTGATGCTTCCAGCTGCCTTTTAACTGCAGTAAATGACAGATTCCAAAATCTTTTTTCAGGCATCAAATATTTTCAGACTATAAATTGCAAACTAGTCAATGAATATATAACCAGAACTTCTGCTTGCATCAAAGACACTGTCCACCTTATATTTAATCTGAAAAACAATTAACTAGCCCTGAGTATTATATACTTCACTACACTTAAAAATCTGAACTTTGGGACATACATGCCTGTAAAAAAAAAAAAAGGGAAACAGTAGCTTCTCTGCTGAAAAATGCACACAGGTGAACTTAATAAGGGTTCCCATCAAGAGCTGGGCCAACTGGTAGAAGAAAACCAACTTGTGCTTTCTCATCCAAAATCTGTAAGAATGTCTCATAGAATAGTTGGATTAATTTACTGGAGTTTACAGGTTTTCATTCTGAAGAGGTATGAAGTACTTTGAACAGACAGAATCTCATATCCACACCATAAGACAAGCATAAGCTACAAGAAGAGTCACATTTATCATTCAGTAATTAGTGAACAGATATGCAAATGACAACAGCGAATGCAAAGATGACAATAAAAATCCCCTCTTGTCTAAGAATATATTGTTGAAAAAAAAAGTTTCTCATAAAAACATAGAGCAAATTCCTAACACAAGCAGATGACAGTCAGTTTATCTCAGAAAATGGAATCAAAGTTTTGAAACTGCCATCACACTTGCAAGAACAAATTACAGGAAAAGTAGAAGAGCACAAATTTGATGGACCAACAAAGAGAGCATTTCAAACGTGGAGTTCTTGTCCTGAAAGAATTTTGTTAGACTCCTCCAGTCTTAGCAAATAAAATCCTTCAACATTGAAGCAAAAGTTTGTAGGGTGAATTGACAGGAGGATGGATTAAAAGAGTTTCAGCCATTTCTCCCTTTTCATCTGACTACATGCTTCTCTGTGCCACAGGCCTATTTACTGTCCTCTCCATCTTCATTTTGTTTGCTGATAAATGTGAATAATAAGAATTTCACAAATATGTTTTCTGAATGTCTGCACCTTGACTAAATACTGATTTAAAGAAGTGTTCAACATAGCAGTTAATATGGCAAATATAAAAGGAAGTACCTACTTGTTAGTGTACAGGGGGATGCTAAAGAGCATTTATAAGTATCTATAGAGGTCAGGAGTAGAAGGCAAGGTTCAGAGCATACCAAGAGAAGAAAAGGAGAGTGCCCTGTTCAGCATTAAATTTGTCCTATAGAGGAAGAAAAATATTGAAGAAATTGGCTTGATTGTTTAGGAAACATGCAGAAAGCTGACAAATCTTTATCTTCCTAAGTAAAAAAAATATTTTTTTTCTCCTAGATATATCTAGACTATCAAGTCTCAAGCTGTTTAAAAAAACCGAACAAACCTGAACTTGGGTTTGCAATGCTTACTCTGCTACCTTTCATCTCGCTAATAAGAATTTTGTCATAGCTGGAGAGTCCTCCTTCATGAGATAATACTTGAATATTCTATACAACTTCAGAATTTACAACTTGAACAACCATTAGGCTGTTTTAAAACCACAACTGAACATGAACAATCAATAGAAGATAAATCTACAAAGGAATTTCCTGCACACATCACTCTCTGCCCCCAGCATTGTAACTGACCAGGACAATGTCTTAAATACCAATAACCACAGAAATTCACTTTAGTAATAACAAAGTAAATAGCAAATAAAAAAGTGTATGACTTCAAGTAATACAGTAGCTATCTGTATCAGGATATTCTGCATATAGTCGGGAAGTTAAGCTTTGATTGCAAGCTTCAGTATCTCATAGTAAAATTCTATTACATTAACTAATACTTAATTGGTCAACGGCAATTATGGGTAACACTACCAATTAGTCTGTAAAAGTAAATGCAGACTTTGGAAAAAAACCCATAATCCAGCATTTTAAAGATCATATATATTGCCTTAAATGAAAGTAGTATCCGACGCAGAATTTTTATCTTGCAGTTGTTCTTATCCTCAAAGTAAAGGAAATCAAACCAACATTTCACCAATAGCACACTGGGAACTCTTCTGATAATTCAAGAACACTCAGTTTGCAAGAAATGTCAATACCAGACTGAATTGATGGTATTTCCGTGACTCCAGATGCTTTAGACATGAATTGTGAAACTGTCTGTGTTTCATTAAGAGCTGCACAGAAAATCTGGATTTAAATGCTGAGGAATCTGACTGTTGCTGGGATAGCAAACACACAAGCTGTGTTGTTCAAGATGATGTAACTGATCACTGCAAACACTGCAAACACAAGCAAGATACTGGACGCTTCAAAGTCCTTTCTGTATTATGTGAATAAAGAGAAAGACATGAGGCCCAATATGGTGACAAGAGGATCCAACATCTGATGCTAGACAGAACTCCTAAGAATCTTCTTGTTTTACACTTCCTGGAGTTTAAATTACACCAGCAGAAAGAAGAAATTCATACAAGGTGATGCAAAAGATCAGTCCTTTTGCACTTTGTATCAAAAAGGCTTTCTAGCTGCTGATCAAGAAGTGGCTGATCCAAAACAGTTCTTTAACAAACTTGACATCTAGAATTTGAAGAAAATGTGTTCACAGAAGAAAAAATTCAGCAAGTGGCAACACAAAGAAAACTAAACCAGCTAAATCAGACATGAAAATCATAATGAAACAGGCAGACTCTGCAGAACGAGTAGCACTGTGGTTTTAAAGGAAAAGGTAAGTCTGGATTGAAAGCATTCTTCATTACCCGAATAACCACATGGGGTTTTTGGGCTCTGTAGCTCTGTAGAGCACAATAAATGTGAGCTTACTAATCAGTCTTCAAGAAACAAGGAAGATTTCAAACAGACTCAAAGAACTTTGGCAAGTAAACATTTGCTAAAACCAACTAATTAACAAGTGACCAATTAAGCAGTAGGTTTTTAAAAGAAATCACTGAGCTAACTAGGAGACCCACTCCAGGGGAAATAACAGGTAAGCAAGTATTTTACTGCAGTCTTCACTGTGTGGCTGGCCTTCTTCAACTTTTTTTTAGGTGGAAGATCCTTCTATTCATTCCCTTCTCTTCCCCCTCCTCCCATCTCCACCACAAACATGCAAAACTAAAGACCGGAAATACTTAGGTTATTCCAAGGAAGTCCATTAAATACAAACAGCTGTGCATGCTAGTGTTTTCTGTTTCAAGCGTATGTCTAGAATATGATAATTTCACATTATTATCAGATTTAGTCACATTTTTAACTCTCCTTCAAATCTGGGACTCCTGTTAGCATGGAAATGCTTATGTTGAATTCCAGTTCAGACCAGGCACTATTTTCTCCATTCTCTCAAACACTGTAATTGTTGAGAAATTGATCCCTCTGGTTTGGAAAGAGTGCCATAGAACTTTCTTTATAGGCAAAGCATGCAGAATAAAGAATTGAACTTGAATATGCTATTATATCAATATAGAGAAAACCATTACTGGAGGTTTCTGTTCAGGCACTTGATTATATGTTGTTGCTGAAGATGATAAATACCAGTTAAAGTTTTTGAAAAATAAATACATAAAACCTAATTCATCTCCATTTCTTGATTTTAAGAATGCAAGCTTTGTCATTAACCTGCAATTACAGGCAGTTGGACGGCTACCAAAAGTTTCCTGTCAAATACCCGTTTACCCCACTTTTTGCTGCAAGGCAGTTTTGGCAACAACTTGAAATAGACTTTGGATGAAATTATCGTTACTGAAAGGAAATGAAATATTTCTGCTTGCAGGAACAGTAAACCAAACAGAATGTTGAGCATTGATAAACTGCACTTGTCCTGTGTCATTTTGTAAGGTATTGGTAAATTAGGTTATTTTATGAATTGAGGAAGTAGAACAAGCCTAAAGGATAAATGTTGACCTGAAAGAACAGGAAAACTATAGAGATTGTTATATATTAAAAGGTGTAAGTAATTTAAATGTCAATAAAATACCATCATCCAACCAGTTTGATTTCACTGGAGTCTGGTATAACAGGTTTCAAGGGTGTTTGAAAGCATGAGATCTACCACAGCTGTGTCAGGTCAGTATCAATTTGTTGCAAATATTTTCTTTATTTACCTGTGTAATTGTGTTGTGCTGTGTATTAAAAAATTTGTCCTTCAGCAATATAGCAATACATGTGATAAGCACATTTTTGTTTCCATTAGTCTTGGGCCTATGCTGTCTTCCTTACTGGCAGCAAAAGGTCTAACTTAAATAATTGCTTTAAATATATTCAAATTAAAGTACTTAAAGGTCTATTCTTCACTATTTTGAGCCCTATATATTCATTGCTATTGATCCTGCTATTTCTGTGGGACTTACTCAACACTTTTAACACTTAGGATAGTTTTATTCAGGGATTCAAATGAAATTTATATTGGCTTTCACTCTACCCCTCCACAGTATTGCAACTCAAAAAGAGAATGCTACTTTATGCAGTAGGACATTCCTATTAACATCAAACACAGCAACAAAGACTTGTAAATACATCAGGAATGTAGACCAAAATAAAAAGTGAATATTTACTCTTTTAGAGCACCATACAAAATTTCCTAAATTAGTCTGGTATTTGAGAGAGCAAATTAATTACGACAGTTCTGAAATGATTTTGAATCATGTTAAACTTAACTAACAATATACCAAATGTTTGATGTAATAATCTCTGTGGGAATTTCTATTTGAAATCACATCTTTCAAGTATTACCAGGTACAGCTGGTGGCATTTCTTGGATGCCAGACGTGTCAGGTCTTGAAGAAATGTGCTGATTTTCATCAAAAGCTGAAAGAAAATCTGGAGTTAAAATTAGAACTGACTTCAGAGCCACAGTATTTGGACAGTAGCTGTTGGGCGGTTCAAGACAACACTGATGTGAGATCAAGCAAGGTGGCAGCAGCTGTAAAGATCAGCTGAGAAATGAGGTGTTACATTAACACTGAAGCTGGTGTGAAATAAAGGCGGGTCAATTCCAGTAGCTCCTGCGAGGCAATCTTCTTCTCACTGGCCTCTTTTTCAAAATACTTATTCTTTGAAAGAAAGAACCAGAAGAAACTTAAAGGCAACATAAGCTAGCAGAGGTCTTTTTGTGGATTGTTATTCAGTCAGTGTGGGAAATTATTTTCCATCTTTGACTACAGAGAAATGGCTGATGTAGGCAGGGGTGGGGGTGGAGCATGGGGAGAAAGCCTAGCATCAAGTAGTCTTCAAAGCAATGTGTCTGAATGAATCTTGGCATTCTCCACAGCCACTGGAAGTGATAGCAAGGGATGGAAAAGCTAATGGAATTACATGCTATTTACCCATCATGCTCCCTTTGGTTTCCATGGAGGGATGAGAAGTGATTTTCAGGAGCGATCGCTGGGTAGCTAAGATCAAACATGAAAACAATCTTGAAACAATAAGTGAAATCATCTTTTAGATAAGGTGGTCTTCAGCCCTTTGCTGGTCTGAGGGATCTAAATTTATCTTAGATTTCTTGTATACATACTTCTAATTGATATTTGTAGTAGCCTACTCCTCGGTACCCTACTTCTTTGTCTCGTGGGGTAATTTTTTTTTTTTTTTTTTTGATACATAACATCTAATTTTAGGCATTAAATACAAGGCCAGCTGTCTGCATCTGATTTTAAAATTCTATCCAATAGTAACTGTTGACAGCAACCCCCTTCTCCCTTACATTTTAGTTTTGATGCACCAGGTAAGTGTTTTAAATAAGGAGCTGCAAATGCCCAACGTTATTCTGATACAGCATAAAAGACAGTTTTCACACAGGTGGTATCAAAACACTTTTCCAAAACGGATATTTTGCCTAAGAATCAGATTTCCCTGCAACTGCCACAAAGATATCTTTACAGAAACAGGATTATTGAGATGGATCATCCTTTGGCAGAAAATGACTTAAAAATATCTTTATGTTTTTCTGACAATATATTAATGAAAACACAAATGCAAAAAAAAAAAAATCAGATTCTATCAGCCCCTAAGACCAACATTTCCATTAGAGAAATTATGCAGCCCAGATCATGAAAGAAATATGCTCTATTTCTCTGTGTGGCGTTGTGTGAAAAACTGAAGAGTAGGTGCTCCTAATGATAAGAACACTCATGACTTAATAAAGTGTAAGGCCGAGGAATAAGAAATCTAAGTAGCCCAGTTTCTAAAATCAAGAGAGAATCCTGTGGTTATTTGGTGAGAACACTGCTGCAGACAACAGCAAAGTCATGCCTGACTAACTGCTAAAAGTGTTCTGTCTAATAAAGACAGAAATGACCTTGGATGAGTAGAGTTCTCAGCTTCAAAAGAAAACAAAAATCTTGCATTCATGCAGAGGCAAGATAACTGTCAGCACCACCCATGGAGTATCAGCACAGCTGTATCATGTTTGTGTTCAGTGTGAATTCTGCAATAGATAAAAGCTTTTCTAAATTTATCTGTGATGAGAAGCTAAAAGAACACCGACCAAACCGTAACAAAATAAGACTAGAGAAAACACAAATACTGTATGCATGTTGTAATAAGCTAATCTTCAGATGACAAACTATGTTAATGCTCATTTACCCAATTCCATTTGGTTGGTCCCCAGAAAGAGAATGATGTTTGACAGACTAATGTAATGAAATATCACTTGCTTACATCATGCTAGCATGAACAGAAACACAGATGAGAACCTCACAGCAACCTTCTACTATTTTTTTATGACTATATTCTGGGAAAAATCCCATGCTCAAATACAAATGCATAAATTGGGTCTGAAAACCCATATTCTTCAGGAATACACTGGGGAAAATAATAAATTATTAGCAGAAGTAACTGTAAAAATAACTTTTAATACCAAAATGCTGTACTGCAGTAGCCTTTTGAATATTAGAGACTACTTAAAAATTTATAACAGGAAACCAATGTGCAACCAATGAATCTCTTTAAAATGTGTCTACTGGCTAAAGACAAAACATTCCCTCCTCGAAGAAAACTCTTATGATGACAACCCAAAACTGATCAAAGCCTGAGAGTTTCCTCTCAAGCGATAAATTCTGCCCCACTGTCCCCATCACAACCCTTCAGTAATATGGTATTAGCCTGAAAGAGCCATGTGGTATCAGGATCACTTACTTGAGGCTAGAACTGCTGGACACTGGCAATTATTACAAATAATGTGAAACCATAATGAACAAAGGAAAGACCACAGGAGGCATCATTAAAAATACAGGAAAAATAACAGACATCAGAATAGGACCACGTAAATATCAAGAAAGATCAAGGATAGGTAA
This sequence comes from Ptilonorhynchus violaceus, assembly GCA_013397565.1. Classification (NCBI taxonomy): domain Eukaryota; kingdom Metazoa; phylum Chordata; class Aves; order Passeriformes; family Ptilonorhynchidae; genus Ptilonorhynchus; species Ptilonorhynchus violaceus. The sequence continues at coordinate 123,741 of VZRJ01003222.1, forward strand.
TAAAATAAACGCCATTTACCAGTCTCTCGCTCTGACATTTTTGCAGATGTAGAAGTTTGGGGAGTGGAAGTAACATGAAGAAAGTCATGTGGGGCTGGAAGAAAATGGTGGGTTATTTTTAAAAAAAATATGTGAACCATCACGCCATGGCATCACCTGCAACCATGGGCTTAATGGTTTAGAGTACAAATAACAAAGAACTGAAAAAAAAAATTCTGCAGAATTTTAAACAGAAAAAAGGTTAATGTGCAAAGATGTGTAAAACCACACAAACGTAATGCAAAAAATTAGACAGAATGACACACAGAAAATAGAAAAAAATTCCCATGTGGTTAGTAGGAATGCAAGATTCAAAAAGTGCATGAACACTGGCCAAAGGGAGTCAAGGAGAAAGCAAATTTATGAGATGAAGATACTGGAAAAAATCCAATTAAAAAATCTGGCAAAAATAAGAGAACATAAGAAGTAGTTCAGACAAAATCACCAGGCAGGGAAACAGAAAGGAATATCCCCAGCCCAGCCAAATTTATACACTTTGTTAGAACTACAAGTATCTGATTTCTCTAACGTAAAAACAAAAAAGCTAAGAAAATTACTTTAAGTAACGCAAGGTAGGGAACATAAATTTCCTGGAAAAGATCCTGAAGTGCATGTCATATCTCAGTTGATATGAAAGCAAGACTTCTAGAGACAACAGTGCCAAGTCACTTAAGACTGCTCGTTACACTTTTAACTTGCACTCAACTTCAGATTTCAGGCTCACCAGCCTGCTGTTGTAATACTTTGTTACCCCATGGGCTGCAAAATAGTGCCAGGACACAGGACTGCCCTTGCACACCTGCCCACATGAAAGAGGCTGTTGCCACAAGCAACTCTACCACCATCACCAAGTGCCATAGCCAATGGCTGAAGTAAATATGGCTTTGCACTTGTGGCCCGTTTCATCTCTACACTTCAGCTTTACCCCAGTGTAGGCCCAAGACAAGTAACAGGTTGGCTAAAAGCACAACAATATCTCTTGGGACAACTCCAGTCTTGCGTTGTTGCCAGATCTGCAAGAAATAACGTTACCGCCAGAGGCTGTCGGTGTCTCAAACCTTGAATAAACATCCCGTGATTCACCAAAAGCTGAAATGAGGCATCCATCAATCTTAAAACCCTAATATGGTCTCAAAAGCAGCAGCTGAGCAGAGCTTCATCCCACTTCCAGGTGATGGCAACGTAAAGGCATGGGCAGAAGACAAGCAGCCGCCTTGAAAGCCAGTGGTGAGGCAACCAAGAGCTGCATGCCTGCCCCAGGAATGCCTGGAGGGCGGCTGAACTGCTGTGCTGTCCTCTTGTGCCAGCCCAGCTGGGATTTCTCTTTTAAGAACGCTGCTGTGTTTGAATGTGTCAGAGAAAGCAAGACCCGCTACCAAAAGACAGAGAAGCAGGGCAATGGAGCTGAAGGTCAGGTGCAACAACATGGTCTCTCTGCAAGATGTCACATGCTTTCCTCAGAAAATGCTCATCAGCCATGGAAAAAGCGTGGGATCAAACAAGAGAATGGCAGAACCAGGGTGGCGAGTGCTCCGGCAAGCCAAGCTGCACCACCAAGGCTTCATCCTCTCCAGGGAAGACGACAAGGATGCCAGGTGGTGTGGGGTGTGAGGTGTGATGGGGAGTGAGAGAGGTGGGACACAATGGAAACAGAAGGTTGTTGCTAGTTACCCATCACAGTTTGCTGGGTTGCCAGGGAGGAAGGAGTGGTGGGCTTCGGCCTTGGTCTTCGAATAGCTAAGATCAAACACAAACACCACCTTCAGGTCCTCACACGGGCTGCTGCCACACGGATCACATCAAGACAGAGCTATGAACAAGGGGACACGGCCCTGCTTGGGCCAGGCTACCATGTCACAGCATCACTCCCTGCGGTAGCACCATGCTGCCTTTCAACCAAGGCCTCAAAAATGGCTGCAGAAAAGTTACATGTAGAACAATTTTTCATAAGGAGCCATAAGGGCCCAGCCACATCACTGACCCACTTTTTGGGACAGCAGCACAGGCTCATCACTGCAAAGAAGAGCAGAGAAGTGTTGCCAAAGTAACGAGTGAAGGAAGGGAATCGCTGGCTAATTACCCATCCTTGTGGTCTCCGGTGAAGCGGACGAGGTCAGCTCCAGGTCTGGTCTCTCCGTTGCTGTGGTCAGACACGGAAATGATCTTGAAATATCCACTCAGCCTTGCACTGCAGTACAAGCAGCACCAGCTCACAGCCCCCCACATGTCTGTATTTAGGGCCACACACGCCTTTTCCTGGCAGTACCTTGTGACTGAAAGCTGCAGTCAACTGTCTTGTCGTGGTCGCAACCAACACAATACTCCCTGAAGCTCAGTAGCTAAATGGCTCTACCTCAGCAGAAAAATGCATAAATGTCTAATTCAGCAAACCACTCCTTACATTTCATTGGAAGATGCTAACAGTTCTTGCAGAGGTAACATGGCAACTAAGAATCACATCTCTGTATGTAGAATTCAAGTTCTGGTGTCACTTTTCCCTATGATCAATTAATTCTTTCATTCTGTGGGTCAGAAATTAATTACTGTCCCTGGTAGTAATAAAGCATAGTGTAGAGAATTTCTCTGTCTGTAGAGAAATGCTTGCAAACAAGTGACAAAAAGAAAATTTTCTGCAGAATTCTAGCACATCTTTCAACAACTTACACTTGTACAATCCATCATCTCTGTGTATACTGAAGAATAAGTAACTTCACAGAAGTGACCTCCTCATACTCTCTCATCCTAATTTTGTACAGGTAAAATGCATAACCTAATACATAAACCAGGGTTAAATCTAGACTGTGTGTACTCATTAACACTGCACATCTTTGCCCATTGCTTTGGGCTTGGCTTAAGGTTTAAGGGAGGCAAGACTTTTGACAATTTACAAACATGCACATATATGAAGTTGGTGAAAATAAGGAAGTGGTGCTGAGTGATTGTCTGGGATACTTTGATATTGCCAGTCTTTGGAAATGAAAACGCTTCTGTTCAGGTCCCTCCAACATGATCCTTTTCTAGCAACATTCAATGACTCACTAACCAAAGTGGTTTATATACTTGAGAGCAGCAGATAATTTTTTTTTTCTGCCTATGGAGATGCTTTTGCATCCAATGTACAAAAGAACAAATATTAACACTTTTTAACCATTGCTAACAATAGGTCTCCATATACATATATAACAAAATCCTTCAGAGGAAAACCTGGACAAGCTAGCTAATTGTTTAACAACATAAAAAAAAAATCTTATAATTCCAATATTTCATTCCAAATGTCTCAAACGTTGCAGCAGATGCAACTAGTTTCTCTCCAGCTTTATACAGAGCAAGTCAGAATAAACCCTCCATTTAGCAAAGCATTGCTGTGTCTTTTGAGAGACTGCCTAGATGTCAGAAGAACTACAGTGGAGAGAGATATCATTACCAGATGAGATTGGTGGCATTTTTGGCATGCCAGATGTTGTGGATCTTGAAGGAAGAGGCTTCCTTTCACCTAAATTTGAAAAGATAATCTTGTGTTAAAAGGCTTAATTGCCTCAGAGCTACCTGGATAGCTCAGGGCTCAGCAGACAGATGTTGCATTGTTAAAATGGAAGCACAGGGAAAGTTGCTTGCAAGTCAGCTGGGCATTACTATGTTAGGCTGATGTGGAAGTCAATGTGGAAACCAGGTGACCTAATTGTTCATACTAATGAGAATTCTTATTATTACTTAATAATATTAGCACATTATGCATGTCAGTAAAAGAAGTGCCTTTGGATCCAGAAAATAGCCAGTGGGCCAGCCTTTTCACAGAAAGGCATTACATAGAAATACATGTCTTTTTTTATTCCCTCTCACAATTAAGTTCTCTCAGCACAGGAAAAAAACCCCAAAACTGAGAAAGGCAGGTCCTCAGCTGGGAACCTTAATAATGAGAAAACCAAACACGACCAAATAAAGGGAACCCTCCTCTATGCCCCTGATCCTCCATCTACAAAGGTGAATGATGAATGCAGATGAGAATCCAGTTAATGGCAGCAATAAGTGGTATGAATTACTGTGATGGTGACAACTAAGCAGTGGAAAGCTTCCAAAAATAGCAGCAAGGATTAAAAAAAAAAGAAAAGAAAGTATTTGCAACTATAATAAGGTCATCTTATCAGTTTTACCCCATGCCATTTCTAACAACTGAAGCTCTTTAGTAATTATAGGCACAGATATTTCCAAATCAGTAGTCTCTCTAGTGACAGTGACCCAATAAAAATGTATACCTGAGAAATAACTTCAGGTAAATAAATTAAGAAGGAACATTTGGGGCAGAGAAATTTTACCTTCCACTCCTCTGCAGAGCACTTGTTATTATTTTTATTTATTTACAAAATGAACCTTCTTTGTCTATTTTAAATACTCTCACTAATTACTTAGCCGAAGATGTTATTCTAGTTTTCCCATGAGTGCAAATATTCACAAAGACTTTTACATGCATATTATCATAAATAGCACCTCAATAAACAACTCTACAACTTATACCATATCTATCCATGAAGTCAAAAATCCTTCGGTAATTTAGGGAAAATTATGATTTCGGAAGACTAAAGTATCTTGGCATCACTCCATTAAGTCACTGCTCTAAGCAGTATCTCAGTTTCAGCCAAATTTTTCAGTCAGATTTGGTCCCTGGTATCCCATGTAACAGAAGGAACTAACTTGATTTAAAATCATTACCTGGGAGTAGGACACTCTGTAGAATAATGCAGCAAACCTGAACTGTACTGGGATGCCAAGAACCACTAGGTTATTCAGCAGAGACTTTAACACACTCCTGCTACACTGGTCAGAGAAGATTTAGGCAATGAACTGCTTTCCTACCCCTTCATGTCCTCCCACCCCTTTACCATTATCCTCACCTCTTAACTTCTTCATGCTCAACCAATGAGTAAAAAACTTAAGCATCCGCACATACCAAAGGCTACAGGAAAAACAAGCTATGTCCAAAGCTATAAATCGAAGTAGAGCTTAGTTAGAAACGTCTGGCCTGACAAATGACTGTCGTATTTTAAGGCAATATATAGGAAAAAATCACAGCAACCTGCGTATGCACATCGAGAAACTGACAGAAAGAAAGAAACAAAAAAAATCCCATCAGTAAAAAGTATAACTTTACTTGACTGTAACAGCTTTAAGCCTTGCAAAATTTAAATCTTTTCCTAACACACCCATCTGATCAATACTGCATTATTCTGTAAGCTAGTTGCAGTCTTGCTTTAAACTCATGGTGTGCCTGATCTCAGGAATGAGGGTGCTGATACAGGATCTGAAAAAATAACATATAGGACAACATCCAAGGCAAGCAGTATGCAATAGCTGTCTGAAATCATCAACATGGAAGCAGCAATAAACTTTTCAGCACCAACCAATCAAAAGGGTATACTTCTGAAAGAATACTATTATAATTTACCAGTGCTTGATATTTCTGAAGATGTAAAAGTTTGGGGAGTAGAAATAACATGAAGAAAATAATGTGAAGCTGGAAAATAAAAGAATAAATAATGGTGCATTGTTTTGAAGCGACAAGAAACATTCTGCCACAGCATCCTATTCTTTCATGAGCTGACAAAACTTCTGGGTAATATTTAACACATTATGTTCCACAGAAAGGTAGAGTCTGAAATATACAATAACTGATTAAGTGTGACTTGAAAATTATTTCCAAAAACATGCATTAATGCACAGATACATAATGCAATTAATGACCAAATTGCTATCAGAATCACACAAAAAGAAGGTGAAATATAGAGTTAAAAAGGGGAAATACAAGGCTATTCAAAATAGGAGAACGAATTATGAATAATAAAGTAGCAAACTGGGATTGCATGGAATTTTTGTCTAGAATCAGGAAGGAGAATATCCTGGTGCTGAAACAGGAGAAGGAAAAAGGATGACAACACAGGAACTAGACCAAATGAAACATTGAAACTGTCTTTTGTCAGACGTGAACAGCTGACAGTTGTAATCAATCTCCCTCTCAGTAATGGATTTCCTTCAATATTAATTTCTTCCAAAAACATATGCATCAGACATTACACTATTGGCATGCTAATGAAATGAAATCTTTCCAACTGGCTCTCATTATTTTTTTTTCCTCTTTTGGATAACTGTCAGTTGCCCCAGGCAAATAACATCTATAAAATAAAGGAAACAACATAATAGAAATTTTGTAAGGACCAACTAAACAGTGTCTGAATCTTCAATGGTATGTTTTTATAGTGCCAGTTTTGAAATCTGGGCAGAATTGTGTCTATATTTATACAGAAAGACTAAAAGAAGAGCTTCAGTTTCAAAATATGTTGGAATTTCTGCAGTTTCCATTCATCTCTTATGACTCTGGATCGTTCAGCAAATCAGGACATTCTACTTTTGAAACTCAGGTGTGGACAGTCCTATTTAAATTTGGTATTTACTGTAAGTCCAATTTAATTTTAAAGCTAAGAACAACATGCTGTTGCCAAACATTGAAAAACCTCTGAACTACTAGTTCAGTATTTCATAGAAAACGTCATAAAGGAATCTGATACTTGATGCAGCACTTTCATACCTGCAGTTATTCTTCATTTACGTCAAACTGAACAAACTGTTTAATGAGAGGCACTATATCTCCTCTAAAAATTCCCAACTGTCAGGAAGATTAACCTTACAAGAAACAATTACCGGATCTGGTTGGTTGCACTTCTATGGTACCAGATGGTTTGGATCCCGAAGAAACAGGCTGTTTTTCCTCAAAAGCTGAAAAAAGAACCTGAGCTTAAAACTGCTGAGAGAGCTGTGACTTGATGGATTAGCATCAAATAGCTGAGTGAGGGCTGTGCAGTTCCAGACGATGCTAACGCAAAGCTGAGCAAGGTGGCAGATGGCCTAAAGTGAGATGTGAGACAATGGCCATGAGAAGGGGAGAAGATGGCTGGAAACACAGGTCTCTGGCCTTGAAATGCAAGTCCCACATGCCTGAAAGAACTCTTACCAGAAAATAATTCTCTCTTATTAAATTTTCTGGGTAAGAGCTGCAGCTATACCAAAAGAAAGAAGGTAACAATGAGATATGACAATGCTGCCTTTAAGCAGTTTTTAAGCTGACAACAAATATGGTTTTCAGCTGGTTACACAGACACAAGAACGGTGAATAAGCAGCTCTCTGTGAGTGTTGGTAGCCAAGATTAACATTCACAGATCCACATGATGCTAAGATAATGAATAAAAAATCATGGAACTAGTCTGCTAGTTACCCATTTCCATGTCTGTAATTTCTGCAGAAGGTAGAGATACCGGCTTCAAGGCTGGGCTCTGAGTAGCTAAGAGCAAACATGAAAAAAATTTTATCATTCCAGGGCAGAAACTCTCCTTGCAAGAGATACAAAATCTAATTTCAACTGTAACTAGCAAGCTTTTTTGGTTTGAAGGTCTCTTGGTTCCATTAATTTTTACCCCATTCATATTTGGGCATGCCTTATCTAATCAATCTGAATCCTTAAGAGGATAATCCTTAATACTTCAGAGGATTTTATTTGCAGTGAAGCAGCCACAACCCAAACGCAATAAATCTGATATTCACAGCACTTGCAAGTCTCTAGAAACTGGTCACTATTACATTATTTATAACTATTATGAAAGAAGTTGTAATGGGAAAAGATATGACAAGAGTAGTACAATGAAATCAGTGAAATAATTGTGAAAGTTAGTAAACAACACCTATTATCTGTTATCTGTAATGAAGACTGTTACAAAGACCTTCCAGTTACGTCACTTTGAAGCATGGATAACCTGAAGTGTGCTTTAATGAACATGGAATCAAGGTGGGTTTGGGCATTCTCACCTAAAGGCCATCATGAGCAAGCTTCCACCATGTGCAGGTTTTACACTACTGTCCTGCTTCTAAGACACAGATCCTACTCAACTGTGTGTACTGGCCAGTAAGTACTATTCTTTCTGGTAAACTTATCTGCACCAGTTGCTTATGCCCATTCAGGTTATCATGTATTTGAAAGAGAAAAATTCCATATTTATTTTTAACTGGTGCTTCTCAAGATGAGGCTTTTTGAAAAGCAGTCACACCAGAATATAAAGTCTAAACTTCACTGAATGCTTGAGATTGAAAAAACCCCAGTCAAATAATTAGATGTAGGGTTAATTTCTAATATAGGCAATATGAACACATGCCAAAAAGTGAACAGACTTTTATTTCATATATTAGATCTGCTTTCCCACTTACTTGCAATCCATCCTATCACACTAACAATTTAGATCTCAGGTTACTGTCCTCATATATTTGAACAGCAGTAGCTGGACCAGATGATCTTTGTACGTCCTTTGTAACAGGAACCATTCTATTCTACATTTATGGAGAAGAAAATACTACCAACAAAAGCCATATGATTCACAGCTTTTGGCAAAAGCTTCCATTGATCCATTTACTTCCAGTAAGAACTATGAGAGGTCTCCTAAAGGCATCAGAACATCGAAGGCACGTTAACAAAGCTATCTTTTCAGAAACATTTGAAATCAAAATGTACTGACCACACACGAAGTTTATAAATAAAGGAGATATCTCCCTCTAACACAATCAAGATAGAAAAATAAAGAAAAAAAGTCTTCAGGGGAACTAGGGCAGAATACAGGCCACACGCACTTGAACTTCCTAAATTACGTTGTGCTTTCTTTGCTGATTTTAGGACAGCAGGTGATCAAGACAGGCAGAGGCCCAGTGCAGAGAAATCTCTGTATAGCCACTCTCTCACTCTCACAGAATATCTTTGACTTCAGCATGGGCTCCATGGGGGGCACAGATGCTGCAGCTGACCCAGTGACTGGGCCTGGCCTCACGTAATGAAATCCCACATTTGCCAAATGAAACTATTTGGCAGGAATGGAAGGCATGAGAACAAAACCAGAATAAATACTTGAAAGAAACATGTATTTTTCCTCAACTGTAGTTATTATTCTACCTTTACCACTGAGACAAACATAGGATTAGATTATTATTCCCCAGCAGAAAGAAAAAAAATACTTCACATTCCTAACGATTTTCAGTTTTTCAGCTACATTTATAACAAATAGGTTCTTAAATCACCATGTCTCTCTCTTTCCAATGTGGCTTGTAACTGGATTTAACCAAATGTCTTTCACTACAGTGAAAATAAATGTCTATCTCCACCCCCTGAAACATATCCAGAAAAGAGTTATCAAAAAATCAAACAAATTAAGAAAAAATTGTGAAGATTATTTTCATGTTCTCGAGAATCTGGTTCAAATATGCATTTCAAGAACTAAGAGATGTTCCTGGAAACTGTTTCATAATTTGGCAGACTACATTAAGCAAAAGTATGCCATCTAAATAAGCCAGCACTATTCTGACTTCTTGACTAATGCCTAATGAAATATAAATTACTCTGTTTCAAGGGCACTCCAGGTAACTAGTGTAATAGCTGTTAATACAGAAAGCAGCAACAAGCAATTGTTTCAGTAGAATGAGCTATTTATGACTAATACAAACACAGAGAAAATACAGGCCTTTCATGAACGCAGAGGTCTTGAGAAAGGGAGACACAGGATACAATGCAGAGGAGTCTCAATAATATCAGTTGTAGAAACTGCACGCTTAGAGCTGGACAAAATTTAATTTAGGGGTAACAACAAGAACACAGCAATAGTATCTAACATACACAAATGGCACCCTGTATGGCGAATTCAGATGCAAGATGTCTCTCAGCAGAAGAAAGGAAGAAGAGAGGAGGAAGAAAGCATCAACACAAACATCATATTCTTTCCAGCACAGGACTCCATGCTTATAACTTGCTGAAATATCCCCGCTCGTCACCAACACAAGTATCAAAGCACAGAGCTTAAGGCCCAGTTGTGTAACGAAAGGATATGCAAAGCACCAGAAAAAAGGGTAGAAACTAAGAAGTTTGTGTGTTAATGTTTTAATTACTTTTCTTCCTTAGTTACTTCTCTTATTTGGGCTTTTTCTGTATTTAAGCACTATACCTGCATTAATATTCTTTGTTTTACTGTAAGAGTTAAACCTAGACTAATGATGATTCTTCAATTACATAGACCATGAGGATCTCCATTGCACTAAAAATAAATTATTGGCATTATATATATATACACACACACACACACACATATATAGACACATATATGCATATGTTTAAATGTATATGTCTATACATACATATAAATGTGTCTGTGTATATATATAATATATAACTTTTTAAAAATAATGAAATGGCGTGTTTCCTCTTTGCCCATAAGATTTTGACCCTAACACAAGTAAAACTATTTTGAAAATGTGAGCAGCACCATACTTTCTTAAATACCAGGCCTTTTCAAAGTATCCTGAAGTTCATTACCAAACAAATAATGCATCCAACTTATGATACTCAAAGCACAACAACATCTACAAATTATGGCACTATTTTAATCAAATGTACAAGGATTTGGCAAACTACATAAAACCCCACAGAACTGATGTTGGCAGTAACAGTACTCCAACTGTTAAATACAGTCAGTCCCAGTAGTTTATGAGTACTTCCAAGAAAATTACAGAACTAAGAGTCCAGATTTTAGCTAAGTAAAAATTACCATTATCCTATAGATAAAAGTAAGTCAATATATCCTCACAGGCTTTTGTTTCTTTGTTTTAAATGAAGCATTAATCTGTCACAACAATAAAGCAAAACCAGGCTTAGAATGAAAGAAGAGATTTGCAAGTTTTGTGAAGATAATTTTTTACTAAAGTTTACTCATATTTACAAGGAAAGTAATTACCAAGTTCTGTCAATGGACTTTTTGGAGCATCAGAGATTCTGGGTCCAGAAGGAAGTAGCTGTATTTCATTAGAAGCTATGATAAAAAAAATAACCAAAACTTTACTTGATTAAGAATACTACAGGGCACAACATGGATTTATGTTTGGCTTTCACTCACTCCTGAAAACAATGATATTTAATAAAAAAGAAAAAGTAGTTCCAGCCTAGGAAAAAACCCACATAAATTTGTCACTTAAAAAGGTATGTGGAATATGAAGGAAGTCTCTTTTTCCCTAATCGTAAAACAAAGATCTATCAGTCACAGGAATTTGATAATGAACATTTATCAGTAATTATGAGCACCTGGTTTGAAATTAATCAATGATCCATCTAGATTAATCTTTATATTTTAACCTTTAAAACATGGCAAAACCAAGGAAGGTTGAGTATGGTTTAAAAAAGCTGCTAAAAGTTAAAATGAAAATTAGACTGACTGCTGGTTTAGCTTCAGTAAATTCTGGAAATCTGCTGACAACTGTAAATGAAAAAAGACAAAAGTGAGACTAAGACATTAATGTGAATCAATAGGATTATGTAAAATACATTTATTGAGGAGCATTAGCAGTCCTTTTCATGGGAAGATCTGCATTTCAGTCCTGCAAACATTCCTGATCCTTCCCTTTATCATCCATCCTCCCGTATGCAGGCCAGCTGTGCACTAGAAAAATCTAATCAAAGTTTAAAAAAAATAAATTAAATACAACGTCAAATTGAGATTTGTCTTTATAATTTTGCATGGCTCAGGGAATAAAGTACAAAGAATAAAATCACCATTAGAGAATTTAGGATTCTGAATGCCAGAACTAAATAGGTGCTGCACCAAATCACAAAACTAACAATACAACATCAAGACAAAAAATGAAAAAAATCAGAAGAGCTTTTCTTTCCTGCAAAGCAAATACAATTCTATCACATCACATGCAATATAAAATTGTTCTTATTCATTGCTGTTGTTGTTACCTAAATGAATCTGTAATCAGAAGAAAATCAAGGAGGTCATTATTTCAATTCTATCACTGAAGTCAATTTTACAGATGGAAATTTTATGTTATGTCAACCATGCAGATCACACAGACAGAAAGCATTAATTTGAAAAAGAAAACTGAATCACCCAGTCAAATCTGTGACAGCCACAGTTCAGCCAGAGCTAGGTGCATCCTGCTTTACAATTCATTCCAGCATTACTCACTGAGACCACAAAAGGAACCAGAATATTTTGATTAGGACTTCCTTTGGAGCCGTTGCAAAAAGGATGCAGCAACTAGTAGAAAAATTCTGCTGGAGGTGAAAAAAGCATTTAATGTACAAAGAATGTAAAAAGCAGCAAAATTAGTTACCCGAGATGTTTTGAGTTTGCACCAATTTGGGTTTAGGCGTTGATTTAAATTCTTCAGGCCCGTGTGATTTCTCAGGCTCGGCTAGAAGAAAGAAGCTTAATTTAATTTAAAATCCCTCTGAGCTTTTCTTTAGCTACCACCCAAAGCCTGCTGCTTTTCTTACCACCATTTCATGTCACCTGATTAGAATGATTTCTATAGCAGCTCAACTCCATCATGATTAATATTTACTTTTGTTTTCAGATGTGAAGTCTATATGATATTTTGGATTTATTTTGCTGCAGTTTCAGATCAACAAAAGAAAATATAAGTCACAAAGAGCAAAGTTAAGATCAGAAACTCACACTGTACTTCAGTTAGAGACTCTCAAATTTATTATGGTATACATTATAAAGAAGATCCATTATGTCATAAAGTGCATTTACAAATATTTTCCCTGTTATTCTTAAAGATTTTTAATCCTTCTAATATAAAAATTATCAGGAAAATAATAAATACTCACCCGTAATACCTCAGCTCTTTCATTTTTCTAGTAATTATAAAATAGGTTTTGATTTCCATTCATTTTTCTAATTCTACATTTTTAGAGTAAAGTGTGGGAATGTTGTTAAACAGCCATTCAACGTACCTAAACTGAATTGCTGGTCATATTTTAATGTACTACAGCATAACTATACCCTGCCAGCATAACAGTTAAAGCCAGTGGTAAGTAAGTCAAGATCACTTCTTTCCTCTGTGTCTTGCTGGAGATCCCCAAGGTGTTTAATCAGTCATACAGTACACAGAATGGTTCATTCCAGATTACAAAATGGCAAAGCTTATGGATATGGAACATAGCATGGTAAGGTCTCAGTCTTGCATGTGACAAGAGCATTCATTCCACTCACAGAGCAAACTGCACAGTATTTAGCATGTGGTATTTAGAAGAGATCTTTAATATTGGTGGTTGGCATCAATATAGCACTAAGTTTTAGTACTAATTTAAGAAAAGATCACTTTCTTTTTGAGACACAATAGGAGACAATTTGGTTTTCCCTGCATGTTCTCCAAGCTTTTTCCACAATCTACTGAACATGCTTCAAGCAGGAACTGATCATGTAAGTTTACAATCTTTCATTACGTGAAAAAAACATGCTGTTTCCCACATTCTAAATAGTGATTTAGATGCTATTAGTTACAGCAATTACACTATTTTCTAGTTTGGTGTATGGTGCTTTTCCGTGCCACAAAATCTGGAATCTTTACAGATGCTGCCTTATTAGGACCCAATTCAACTTCTACGTCTGTTACAGTGCTGTCACCGTCATCAGTGCAAGGAGGATTTCATCGTACAGAGAAGGTAAAGCAATTTATGTCTATGAAATTTGTGGAGGAAAATTCACTCACAGGAAATACTGAAGCAACAACTAACAAACCTATACCTCAGCAGCAGTTCAAAAGCTAACATTTCTTACTGGTGAGGTGTAGTAATGAAAGGAAATCCCAAACAATCCCACAGCAAAAGCAAATACAGAACTCACTATGCTTTGGATTTGGGTTTTTTTAGAGGTCAGAGGGTTTACACTCACATGAAACATGTGTCTTGTCAGCTAAATTAGCTGAGCAAGCTGAGCAAGATAAAGCATGCCTAGAATTGGAACAAAAGAAACCAAGCTCTCCTCAGTTTTCCACAGAAAATTGTACAAATGACATGAAACAAAGGCAGACATTTTTGTCAAAAAAAAAAAAAAGTTACAGGAAGCAGAATTTAGGCTCTGAAAGCTAAATTAAAGATAAATGCCTCTAACTATTCCAGGGGACCAGGCAAACTAGACCTACTGTACTGGTTCAGGGCTATCTACAAAGGGTTAACACAACCAAGTAAAGGAAGTTACTTTATTATCACAGCATGGAATACAGCAAGAACGCAGTTAGGCAATGTTTCTTAAACTATGTTTCCTCTAAATTCTCTTGACCCTCTCTTCATCCTCAACTGGAATTAAGATATTCTAATGAAAACAATAATCTCACTCCTGATATACCACATGAGCACAAGGAGAAGCCTTCAGGGGCCGGAAGGAGGACAGAAGGAACAGAACTTGGGAAACACGGCAACAAAGGAGTTATTTCAACTAAACATAACCCTAGTTAGTGGATTCACAGGCGGTACTTTTCATTTCAAGCTTATTCCATATTTCACAAATCTTCTTTGTTAAATTTCTAGTAGAATCCCTTACATAAAGAAATAATTAGCCGTTTTTTAAAAAAAATTAAGCAACTAGTTCTTTCATGTCCCAAAACAATGTGTTCATACTTCGAAGTGTTGGTAGGCTCCAATTTCCCTGTGAAGCTAATAAAAGGACCCATTTAGCACAGAGAAAAAATGTAGCAGTAGTTTGAAGTGTATTAGACAACATTTCAAAGATTGAAAAAAGCACTATGAATTTGTGTTGTTTTAGTCCTGAGTGGAAAATATTGTAACAAGCCTGGCAAAAACAAAGAATGAAAGCGCTTACTAACGAGTCTTTCCATGGAAATGCATGCCAAGGGAGGGGAGGGTTGAAATTAAGAAAATGATGGGATGCCTGGTTGACAAATATATCAAAAAAAGTTGCTAAACTATGTCACATCACAAAACACACCCTTTGATAAAGAGCCAGTGGAATACAAGAGCAGCCCAGCTCCCAGAGCCTTTCAGATAGACTTCTTGCTGAACTCCTCGGAGCTCCTTTCTTCCCTTCTAGCATAGCTGATGACACAACAGCTGCTACAGCACAGAGATCCTTTTAGATCAATGCTCTCTTGCCAGTCTGGCACCCGTCCTTAAACCTTCCACAGCAAATAATTACTTGTGCCTTACTCAGAGAACCCATTATGATCTTTCAAATAGTGATGTCTGAATGAAATGTAATGAAGTAGATCCTATTGCTAAACTCAATTAATCATGCCTATATATTAAACTGTCTCTCAAATGCAACCCTTGCAAAAGGCTGGTGCTCAGATCTCTCACTTAAGTTATTCTTAAAAGTCTTGCTAAAATCCTTAAGTATTGAAGTTACTGTTCCATATTGCATGGCAAGACAGAATTACACTCAAAGAACATTTTTCTTTTAAAGGATTCACTTTCACTCGCCTGTTTCCTGAAATTTTTTTCTCTTTAACTGAAATATTGTAACCATAATGAATACATTCTTTAATGTAAACAATGTGACATACTCCTAGTTCAGCATGAGGCACTAGTGCTGGGATCAACAAATAATGTCTGAAGAATGGACACCACAGGAAAAAAAGACATGGAAGCAAAACCATAAAGGAAGCTTGAAATGGAAGCTGAAAATTATTCTGAATATTTCAGTAAGTAACTATTGGTGTGACAGTGATCAAATGTGTTTAATTGTAACAAATGGTTACTAAATTGTTACAAAAAAAGACAGCACTTGCCAATATTACCAGTATAATGAAACACTATCCAACTGCATTAACAGAGAATTCTGTGCTATGTCTAGAGATGACAATGTTTATGGTTAGAATTCCTACATGCTGGTACATAAATATAATTAGAGAACACAAAGGTAAGAAAATGGAATGAACTAATTCTCTCCTCCTCAGGTGCCACATTTCACACTGTTCAGCTGACTGACCAATACATTCCATCACAAGGAATGATATATTTTGATTAGATGAATGCAAGCTTGAGGGCTAGGGTTTGAGGACTAGGATTCTGCTGGAGAGCAAACCGTATAAATTTATTCAGTTCTTGCTTTCACGAAAGTGGCAAAGTTCTAGAAAATATAGTTGAAGATTTTCTGTTCTGCAGTTATTTAAACAAGGTAAATAATTTAGTACAATAGCCACAAAATTAAATTCCACAAGAGACCTCAAATTGTAAGAGAAAACAAACCAACCAAACAACAAAAAAATACTCCTTAGGGTTTTTTTTTAAAGCATCCACACATTTTAAATTATAACCAAATTGTTTATTGCACATATGCTAAACTTGCAAAGTTTACAGCACCTTTTGATAATAAATTCTTGTGAAGAAGCATCTTTTTTTTACCCTCTTAATATTTAGGATGAACAGAAAAGAGCTATCCATACAAAAATTTTGGAGAAAGAAAGAGATGGTTTAAAGTAGAATCGGGCAAATACACTTATCTATTGAGTAGAAAACAAAATTCTCCAAACATTTTCACAGGAAAAAAAAAGATTGATCAGTTAATCTGAAAGATTGTTGTCAATGATTACATGATTTTGCCGCATTTCTTTACCCTACACCTTTTTAATTCTCTACATGTTCTTTGGGAGGGTTTTTTATTCTGTTTGTTTGTTTTAAAAACCAAGATGGCATGATGATGTTAAGTACAGCATTTTTTATATACTCAAGGAATAAAATAAACACAATCATATTTAAGGACAGTATCTGCATGAATTGTGTGATGTGAAAAAAACCAACATGCTACACCATTTCATCCAGCCAGGAAATACGTGATAGATGGAATAGAGTAATGCCAGCAAGATCAAATAACACTTCTAAACAAAACCAAAGCAAATCTTTGCTGCATTGTTTCCTCAAATTCCTTTTTAATTTTAAATTCTTGCCACTGCTCAAGCATCCTTTCTCCCCCTCAGCAAAGAAGTTGGCAGAAGCCAATTATTGTCTCTAATGACAGCAGAATCAAGAATTCAGACTCTGTTATAGAATTAGAGCCAGATTACAGAAAACAAAGATAAGTATATGCCTTCTTAAACAATTCTGTAATGTAGGTCAATAAAGTGGGTGGAAAGTTAATCTTCATCGTTTGACTCTGAAAAATTCAGTTCTTTCCAATCTTTTTTCCCCCTCAGACTGAAAAACTTAAAATACAGGACTGTATTTGTCATGCAAAGTCATAAATAGTCTCTCTATGTTATACTAATTTGTTTCCTAAGCAAATGGAGGCAGTAAATATTGCAGTATTTAAAATTTCACTTTATCTTTTTGAACAACTGAAAATTTCAGCATCCGACTATGTCCTTTTAAATAAGTGATATTTTTTCAGCCACGAGTAGATGACAAAAAACCTTCAGTCTTCCAAATACACAAGCTAATATACATTTCACAGACATATAACGTAGGATCCAATGTTATATTCCTTTCCCATGTATTTACATTAACAGGACCAGTGAGTCCACAGGGGGAGTGACGTTAAGATTAATGTGTTCAGAACAGAACTAAACTGAAACATTGCGATGTCATCCTCTGCACCCCTGGAACAGAGCTTGTCACTGTGACTGTTCCGTCTAAACCTCATGCATCCATCTCACACAATCCTGTTCTTACCCTTAATTTTCTTCATTTATTTCATTAAAGTCAGAATCTAAAGGTGCATCACAAGAAAATCACTCATTTTGCCATTTTTCACAATTTCAAGGCATCCATCACCCCACAAAGATATGGTTCTAATTCTAAGTGGTTTTATAAACCTAACGATTGTATCATCTGAAATTTTCCTCCAAAATTAGATTCAGATTTTTATCCACATCCACCACCCCTTGCTCATTCAGCTACACTATTCTCCTATTTTCCAACTGCTATTTTAACTATAGATTAAGCAGCACAAAGATGGTTTTAATTTTAGTTTATATACTTGGCAATGATATTCCACAGAGTTTCTAAAAACAGAATTTTCATTACCTGGAAGGGACTGTGGGGAGATTTCTTGAACTTCTGGTGTTTTGGATTCAGCAGGCCATACTCCAGTTTCATTCTTAGCTAAAAGGATAAAGACATTGGCGAATAATTACAAAGATGTATCTGCTTTCTTCTACCACAGATTTATTTCTGTCCCACTTCAGTTCGACAAAGTAAGCCAACACGGATTAATGTGGAAAGCTGAGTACTTTTAGGACCCAATGAACATCCACCGCACAGTCAGTATGAGCATCTATCTAGTTATGTTAAACACATGTATTTTTGGTTTTGTTTTGTTCATTAAAAGGTAATTTAAAAATAAAATTTACAGTAAGGATTTAAGGATTTATGAATCATTATTTTTACAGCGCAAAACGGTTTTCAGTGTTTGTCGTTTGTCTAGCATTTCTGCTTACCCAGTTTTTTCCTGGATGCTTGCGGTATGTCATCTATTGTCAGGAGAGGAGGAAGTTTCTGCTGACTTTCATTGAGACCTGGAACAATAAGGTGCACTACAGAGAAAGATGTGTGCCATTAATTCCAGAAGAGATGAAAGCACACAGTCTGCCCTCCGAGATATGTGAACAACTACTTCTGAACCATTGGGAGTTTAGTCTGAGTATCTGGGAAATGAGCTAGTTCTATCCAGTAATTATCACTCCCATTTGGCGCTATTTCCCCTTTACAGCAGTCACTGTATTACCACTATTTCATGATTAATCAGAGTTGAAAACCATTCAGTACTGGAACATACAACCCTGGAATACTGCAGCATCACATATACTGGGACATTCTGTCTGGTGGGTCAAGAAGACTCAACACCAAACGGGGTTAGTACAGGTATGTTTGATTCACATCAATACATTGAAACTCACACAAAGCCAACTTAAGCCAAAGTTATGCAACATTATAGAAAATATTTCCATATATAAAGGACTAAACACCATACTAAATCCAGGAATAAATTGGTCCGAAGGTGCATGATGCAGTGAGCCTTTCACGGCTGTTTCAGGCAGACCAGTAGTTCTCCGCACTGAGCACTATGTGATAGACTTTTCCCTATCTTCTAAGATATGTTCTAAGCCAATATTGTGGATTCTTATAGGTCAAAAAAGAACATAAAGAACATGAAACTGAATGGCTTGGAGGGAAACAGTTATACCCTGAGATTAACGCCAAGTTCTAATTGCAAGACCACTGTAGTCTAATATGGTTTGTGGCTGTAGATGGTATGTTATTGTGCTACCTTAAAAGCCCAGTGAGAACAATCCCTCGTCTCAACAAGATCTTTGCCACAGAACTTCATTTGAAGGATGAAAGAACTCCTTGGCTTAAAGAGTGACAGTATCTTCTTTTAAATACAATGACAATAAAATGATTCTACTTAAGCTACAACATTCTTGAACCATCTGTACCACCATAAAATGTAACAAATACTGTCTGAACCAGCTGCAAAATACCCTCTGATATGCAAGGAAAAAACTATTAACATAAAGAAAATTAGAAGCATTTGCACAGTTCTAAGTTTCAGCCCGGGGTTAAGAAAAATGATAAAAATAATTTCTAGTCACCCAATATTGCTCCTGGGAGAGAAGAACTATCTGGTGCTTTTGACTGTGTCCGATTTTGAATAACTGTGGAGACAACACAGGGATGTTAGAAGTTAATTTTAAAAAACTCAAAATGAGAAAAAAACCCACACCTGAAACAAGCCTCAGCATTCTGAAAACCTTTCCTCAATATTTGCAGATGAGGACACCATCCTAAATTTTCTGTATATAAATTCAGTTTAGGAGACTTCAAACTGTGTTTCCTCTACATCATCTCTTAACAGTTTATCTCTTTCCTCTGGCATATCAGTTTTGGTGAAAATGACATTCTATGCTTATTTTATTACAGGGCCAGCTGCAGGCCATCCCATTACCATGACATTCATTTTAATCTCAAATTACTCTTGCAGAGTATAAGAATAAATTTAAAAAAATCCAACCAAACTTACTTTGTTTGATTATTGTGACAGGGACCAACTTCTTATTATCACTCAGTATAATCTGAAAAAAGAAAAAAAGATAAAAAATGTGCCTTGGGACAACTGCCATAATAGTAATTGAACTGAGTAATAAAAATAGAGGGTTCTAATCCAATACCACGCCTGTCCCAAGTTAACACTGGATATGACTCTGGCTCTAGTCACTGATGGTTACACTATTGCTTCAGTTCCCACGGGCTAGTGTGGTAATATTGCATTTTGATCTCCTTCTTTCAGCTTGAGATGTTTTCCTTCATAAAAACACAGTATTTGACATCTTAGTAAACCCCAATCCTCTTTTCTAAGACTTTCTAGAGCACTCACTGGGGAGTAGTCCAGAAAGCTTTTTCTGGGAAGAAAAGCTGAAATTTAACTACCGCAAAACATCTGAAACATAAGCAATTACAATTTTGGTCACAAGATACAAATATATTCTCAGAAACACTATATTTAGAACATAAGCTATTCCAGAACCAGGTGCACGTTTGTAAACTATCAGCACTCTTGGGTGTATAGCCTGATTAAAGTAGATTAGCTCAGAGTAATTTCATGTAGTGAAATTGCTTCCAAAGCACAAGTGGTCAGCCACCCACATGCTTCTTACATTTTTATGCTAAATACTTGGGACTTTTCTGCTGTTCACTTTTCTTTGACCTAGATTACTTCTTGCCTAAATGTAAAAATTTGATTATATTGATACCACAAAAATAAGGAACTCATGAATGTATTCCACATTTATTGAAAGAAAGAAAACAGCTGATACCAAAGATTATAAATTAGTATTCACTACCATACATAAGTACTACAAACAACTTCTGAAAGCTTCATAGTACACTCTAATGATAAGAGAAGGTAGGCGGTAATGCCAGCGATACAAAAATACACTAAAAGGGAATTTTTTTTTTAGTTATATTTCAGTTACAAGAAACTCAGACAATCACCTTTCTATGCTAAATGTATTCTGCTCAAATCAGAATTGGATAATGTTCATTTTGCACTTTATGACATCTGGTATACTTCATATGAAAGAACACTTGCATAAAAATTCAGCATTTGATGACAAAGTGTTAATCATTTACCTAAGGGTAACTATTTTTGTTCTATTCTATTTTTTAAAAACTTTAAAAGCAATGGTTGGGTACACATTAAACACATACTAAAGTTTAAGGAGCTGCAAGAAGGCCAATCTCCACAATTAAGATGGACCTTTCCTCAGGGAATTGGATGGAATCTACTTATTCTACAAAAGCCATTACTGTCTGCTACCTAATAACAGTTTTGCATTGGCATGAACATGGTCTTAAATTAAATAGAGGTTTCAATCATTGTCATTATATGAGGATAGAAATAATCTTCCTTTTTATTTTTACTTTGTTATTAACAAGGTTTACATTTCTATTTTGTCTTCTAGTGAAAAAATTGTGTTGCAGATGATCTGCTTTTGAAATAGCCTGCTATTCTTGTGACTAAAAAATGGGATGAAATGCATTTATTAGAAGAAGGTGTTCATTTTGTTGTATTTCTCATCACAAGCCTTACAATCAAATAAACACCTCTGAAGTTGTAGCGAGTGCTTGTGTAACCTCTACTGCAGAACTTCTAATCATAATTATGATAAATCTTTCTACTAGTAAAAGGTTCTTATATTGACAAAAGCATCCTTTGTTGAATAATAATGATTGACTATAATGACATCAATATAAAAACGTCAAATACATTTAAGTATGCTAAAGATTGAGTTTTTCACTCAAGAATGAATAACTGACATGAAATCCATGTTCCCCAGCTACTTTAATTAGACTGCTCACCTGCACGAATCTAAGTGCTGCACTTGAAATCTACCATGTTGTCAAACTTTCTTCTCAGTCTCCAAAAAGTGACTACTTTAGATATTCCTGTGTCTAGTAAAATCTACTACTCAGGCAAACTGTTTCAGAAACATCAGCCCATCATCTGTAGGAATAGCACTATCAACCATATTTCTCAGACAGGGAACGTAAAGCATACAGGTATTAGGAACATTAGTTATTAAAACAATTATTGCTATCATGACGAAGATGGCAAATAAGGTAATTCTTATTTTCTGAGGAAAACTAGAGAAGCAAATTATACCATAAGTCAGGCATCTTAACTTCTGACTGTATACATATGGCATATTTCTTACAGGACTGCAAATCTCAAACTTTCTGTGAAACAGCACATGGCAACATTACTGCAAGAGACACTTGTTCTTTCTTTCTCTGTTGTATTCCAATATTTCAAAAAGCCACAACTAACCGGCATATACGTAAGAGACTCCTCAAGGAAGGATCATGGTCAACCTGGACCGAAAAAATTTTGGAAGAGGAGGAATTTTCCTCTAGAGTTTAACAAGTGGTAGAAGCTAAGGGTCCTTTTTTAGCTGGAAAAATTGGGGAGGACCCCACCTCCCAGGCTGACATTATGAAATTAGAAGAACCTAACCAGAGGAGGAAATAAATTTGTACTGCATTCTCTCTGCCCTACCACCACCCATTGTTTATGAAGGGAAAAAGAATGACCATCCCTACAGCACTCCTGTTCTTCCGCTCTCTCATTAGTTCTTGCTCACACAGCCCCGGGAGCTTAGACAAACTTAAAGGATGAAACTGCCAAAAGAAACACAAGCTGATTTGCGACTGATGTTGAAAGGGCAGAATGACTAGATGGATTGGTAACATTGCTTTAATAAACAGCCCTTAAAAATGTCCTTACAGAGAAGACTTAGGACCATGCTGATATGAGTCAGTCGTGTCTTTGGAGCAAAATAAAGCACAAACAAGTCTTGACCTAAATAATGCTCATTCTGGCTTGGCATCGATGATCTGATCGCACCACTAAAACATACCCCACCTCATTCTGTGGAAACTGAAGGAGTAATGTAAACTATCTGCTTTTTGGCTTTTTGCACCACTGAAGTGAGAATGAGAAGAGAATTTTTAGAATAATCTATGGAATGTTTTAATGATATTTCTGTGGATGGTGATAAAGCAGTACTGCCCTGGAGCTAAGCCCTGTGAAGCACTAAAAAGACCAGATATTGGCTCTAGTCCTCCTTTCATACTTGAGCTGTGCAAATATTTGGAAAACCGTTTTAGCGCACTTTCTCAGGATTTCTCCTGCATAAATAGAATCCCTACTTCCACAGAAGCAGCATAACAGTCAGGGTTCTGGCACACAGGGTTTGCTAAGAGGAGCAAAGGAACTCAGCCTGCACTCGTATGCTAGAACGAATTACCTGATCTTGGGCTGCCCTGTGTAACTTTAAAGACCCTTATGGGACCAAGGGGAAGAACAGTAAAGCTGACTTCATCAACATAATGAGATGAGCACCGTCCTGAAAATCTTACCAACTGGATTCATATTACTGACAAATAAAACATTTACTCTTCAACACAAGACATAATTATATTTCCAATAACCTAAGCATTATACTGCTCTAACTCTATATGTAATGCAAGAGTTGAAGTATTACTGCCCTAAATGAATGGAAATGGCCTCAAGTTGCACTGGGGAGGTTTAGATTAGATATTAGGAAAATTCATTTTCACAGAAAGCAGTGTCAAGCATTGGAAATTACTGGAAGACATTTCCAGTCATCATGCCTGGAAGTGTTAAAAAATGTGTGGATATGGCACTTGAGGCCATGGTTTAATGGTAAGCATGGTGGTGGTGCTGGGTTGACAGTTGGACTTGAGGATCTTAAAGGTCTTTTCCAACCGTAATGATTCTATGATTCCATGCATACCTAATTATTCCTAGAAGAAAATGTATTTAATCAATTGTAGTTTGATTCCTGAAGGAATTCCAGGTCTGATAACTACAGGCCATTTATAATACTGTGAACTATGAAAAACAAACAATGAGAAAACATACATTACCATTTCCTACCATGAAAACACTTGGAAAATCTGAGACAGAAGAGAATTGTGGAGAGTGGATTGTTCTCTTGTAATAATTGACATTTATGAGTTAATCCTTTAAAATCTCTAAACTGAGAAGGATTTCTACAACTTTTCTTGGGAAGTTATCCCACAGTCTACCTCAGGGATAGCAACTTAAAAGCAGAACAAAAAAAACCTTCCAGAAGATTAGATGCAGGAACTCGCACTTTGATGAAAAACTAAGGAAACAAAATGTAAAGAAACCAATTTAATCTCATAGTAGAACAGGTAATAATCAGAAGTTATGAATAAAATATCTGTTTCAGTGTATTAAAACTAACTAACTAGCTCATTGCCCTGGAGTGATCTAGTCTATTCCATGATCTTCTGCTTATGCCAAAAAATTGTTATTATTTTCTCTTTCTAGCTTCTCCTGCCCGACCTCCCAAGCCGGTAGGTATGTGAGCCTGGTCAAGATCCTGGTGGGGGCAGGGCCAGGAGCTGCTCTCTCTCTCTTCTGGTTTGGGGGTCCGGGAGGTTTCTCCCTTTTTTCTGGTTCCAGGATCAGAGCATGGAGGCCGTGTGTGCAGAGAGACGAGACTGGAGCTGTTTTGCGCTGGACTCCTGCCCTGCCGTGTCCTGCAACGGCGGCTGCTGCCTGAGAGCTGAGACCAGAGCTGCCCTTGCTGGACCCCTGCCCTGCAGAGGGGTCTTCTTGTGGCGCTGGGCAGCGTGGTTTCTCTGCTTGGCTGACTTTTGGCCCAGGCAAAACACCCTTTTTCCTTTTCCCTCGATTGGAGAAGCTGGAGCAGCATTTTTTTTGGCTGCTGGGAGCTGAACTGAGCAGGTCGCTCCTCCAAAATCAGCAGGAGCGGGATTGCCGGGAGTGCAGATGCTTCACCTCACCCCCCAAGCCCGGGGGAGCCAAGCCAAGGAGAGAAAGCACACCAAAAGGCTCCAGCCCAGCCGTTTTCGCCGGCTGTGACTGCCATTGGAGAAAGAAGTCTACACCAAGTAGCCACTGGAATTTTTCTCTGCTGCGGGACCGCTCCTTGGGGGGGGTCTGTTGCCCTCAGCATGAGAAGCTGGCGCCATTTTGGACCACGTGTTGGGAAAAGTGCTCTGCGCCCACTCTCTGGACATTGTTTTTGGGTTTTTGTTTCTCTGTGTGTGTGTGTGTGTGTGTGTGTGTGTGAGGAAGTGGATTCTGATGGTTTAGTGCTTAACAGTTATTCACTTTTTTTCCCTTGCCTTGTGGGTGGGCATTCTGAGTGTTCATGGAAAAAGTCAAGTGACAAAAAAAAAGATTTTATTTATTTATAAAAATCATCAATTTTTTAAATGAAAAGGTAAAACTTCTACCATAACACATACAAGGATTTAATGGACAGCCTAGCAAGCTTGATTAAATTGCCCTTTCCAGCTTCCTCTGGTTCTGCAAACACTTGTCTCACATATGGGAACTATCATTGAATTCAAGGGGATGACTAATTTAGAAGACCTGAGTATATACAAAATTACTCTATAAAATCACTTCACCAAGTTATCCCAAAATTAACTGACCACAACAAATATCACAGATTAACAAATCTGACTGCTACAAAAGAATAAGTAATTTTAAAGTTTAGAATCCACATACAGAAACCATCAGTTTCATCCTTGTTAGATTGGAATAAATGTATGTAATTATCTCAGTTACAGTTCTCAATAATTTTCTCAGTCCATAAAATTTAAACACTTTTTAAAACAGATTGTTTTCTATATTTGCAATTTGTGGCCTTGATAATGTCTATCTCACTTTTGTCTAACAGAGAATAAAAAATTTGATCATACAAAACACAAATCAGGTATAAAAAAAAGAGACTCTCTTGCATACCTGTGTTTGGGAATTGGGTACCAACTTGTACATATTCTGGAGTTGTCCACTTACTTTTTTATCTGTTTTGAGAGAAAGATAAATAAATACACAGAATTAATTTTTTGTTTTGTGTAAAGCAAAGCAAACCAAATTCATTCACCTTTTTCAGCAGCTATAAAAGTTAGAAGGCTTAATTACAAGCCTGCATAAAAACGCACCATGGAACAACTTTTTGTCCTGTGTCTCCACAGCCATTAATACATTTGCAAAGCCTTCTCTTCACATGTTAACAGCAAGGAAATGAAATGTCTTCTTGTTTCATTTATGGTTCTGTTTACCTCAACTTATGAACAAAGTAACCCACAGATTTAAACTCTGAAATTTTTCTCTTAGCTTCTTCCTCTTGGTTTCTAAGTATTAGAAGTTTCTTGTGATGCAGCTATTAAGTATGGTCAAGGAACAGTTCTGTTCAGCACCTATTCTATTCTATTCTAGCATGATGCTTCAAATTTTCTCTGTATTTTCCACCTCTGCGCTTTTCTTCTCTCTTTGCAATGATGGGTGTGCAAACAAGAGTCAAGCTACGTTATCATTTTTCACCATTCCATCCCGAACAGATGAGCAATAGAAGAAAGACTTCAACGCTAAAGAAATATCAATTGAGATACATTTAAGCTGGAAAAAAATCTTTCAAAGTACTTGATACTTCTAAAGAACAGGACTTACTATTGGCCTAAATACAAGGGAAAACTGACAGAAGTTTCACACTGACTTCATGAGAAAATAATGTTAAGAAGGTCAGAAATAAGCTACTTTCATCTCTTCTGAAAAAATTTGGTTAAATAAATGCTGAACATTTGCCATGCCTTTTATGTGTTCTCAAATCATGAATTAAAAACAGATTCTCCTCCCAACCCCTCCCAGCATGTTTAGTGTATAACAAAAATTTGGCCTGTGGATTCAACAAATCTAAGAACATGCAAAAGAGATTTCAGTTTACAGTAATTTATATATTCTTCAATGAGAAAACAACATTTACAGTGAAGGTTGTTTGGTTTAGGTTGAGGTGCTTCTCCTATATGAGAAGAACTTGAGTTGATGCAAGACAGGAAATTAGAACAGAAAAGAAGTGTCCATGTGTGCTGATTGGTAAACTATGCACACAATAGGTTATACATTTATTGTAAATATACACTCTCTGTTTACCACCCACATTTTCTGCATCTACCTTCTATAAACTAAAAATATGAAAGGCTTGAATCTGAAAGGTGCTGACAATTTTCCAATTAGAAGATACTTTATAAATAGACCAGAATGTAGACAAGCAGGGTCATCAAAAGCTCCCTGGATTTAGTTGCTGCAGGAGCATCCACTGAATACACAAGTCTACATTCTAGACATAAGAAATCTCATGTAAATAGAATATGAACTCTTACAAGAAAGAATCTTTCAACCAAAGTCAACGGGTCTCCATAAACTTACAAAAATGATTCTCCTGTCCTGTTAAAAATGTAAAATGTTGGTAAGAAACAGCTTTTAGAAATACATCCTATACAAAGAGAAAATTTGGTGATGCTAGTGAATATTTTCATCAGTCTCAAACACAGTAACAAACTATAAACCTTTTGCACTCTTCATTCCCTCTTATCCTAAGTGCTAAAATGTTTCAGCACTCGCTCTATAGATGACTTCAAGATGTTTGAAGGATAGAAAAAAACACTTAGTAAGATACCTTTAGGGCTGTGAAACAGATCTTTTTGTGAGGCAGTTGTGGGAAAAGGCTACCACCATTATCCTCTTTAAGCTCATTGTATAACAATTGTTCTGGACTGCTAAAATGACGCTGTGGACACTGGGCAGGTACTTCGAAGTTGCAGCTTTGTACTTTATAATGAAGAGCAGCAAAGTTCTTTATTAGGTAGTAAGAAGGTTTTTTCAGTGTTACAAGCCACCATTCTGCTCCCCTCCCTTATTCTCAAGTATATTGACCTCTGTAACTCACCTACAAGTCAAAACTGAAGTCCAAATTAAATTTCAGCTGCAAATCCCATATGAATAAGGCTCTCTAATGAGAACTGCCATTCTTTACATTTTGAGTCAAGCTAAAAATACTAAGCATGGGAGCTTGCAGCATCTTCTGACCAACATCACATTCAGAAATACCTTTATGCAAATGGTTGAAGAAAATAAATCAAATTGGATAATATCTGTTAAGTTCTCTCTTCCTCTCATTAAAAGGAGGAAAACTCTGCTGATTTCCTCTACTGGTACGAGTGATTCTTTCAGCAGTACATGTTTTTACAAGGGTTAATTTGACATCACTTTTCCTACATTGTCTTGGGACTTTGGAGGAAAACCTTACAATATGACTGACAGAACAGCAAGAGATGTAATGCACTGCCTCTGTGGAAACGTAAACAAAAGCTGTCATGACAGTCCATGCTTCAAACATGATCCGTATAATACCTCGATTGAAAATTAGCTTCAAATTCAACTTTCTAGTGGAGTCAAAAAGAGCCCATTGTGGTAGGACTGACCCTGTCTAGCTTTTACCAACTTCAACGTAAATGCAGGTACAAAAGAAGATTCAAACAATGTTAATAATTTCCATCACTCATATTAGTTGATGGAAGAAATTAAATGGATTAGTTGGATAATGATTGTTGGCTTAGCTGATCATCTTATTATTCATGGCCTAAGGAAAAAGCTTAGAATCCAGTCAGAAACATAAATATACATACTCAACACTCGATGTGTATCTGAACTAAACACTGTTAGAGTTCTACCAATCTGCAGCAGATCCTCTATTTGCAATGCAAAGAGAAGACCTGTCAGAAGAGTAGGTGGCAGCTTTTCAAACACAAAATGTCTCTAGTTTCATCAACTCCTAAAAGAATTTGTTAGGGGCATACTGGATAGCATTTAAACAATAAAGACCTCATCAGTATCTTACTCTAAGTAATACCACAATAGAGGAAAAAATACTGCAGCTATTTGATTAATTATTGCCCAATACTTACTAGAGAGAACTGTCTTATGATTCAAGGTCTTGCTCCAAATACTATCCTCTACGTTGTCTTTAACTCCAAATTCATATTGTGTGTTTGGCTTCAGATTGTCAATCACTGTCTCTGTAGCTGGGCAGAGCTGGAAAACCCATTTCTTGTCTTTACCTTTTTCTCTGTAGCGAACTGTATAGAACCTGCCCAGGAAAAAAAAAAACAGATCCACACAAAGGAACTCACTATAACCATTTTCGTGAGGAATTAATAACAACAACAACAACAACAACAACAACGTTCCATTGTTCTTGTTCTTACTGGCTCTTTTTGGTCATCAAATATCAGAAAAGCCAGCATATATTCCACATATATGTACCCCATCACACAGACACTGACATTAGGAGTATTACACAAAGAGTGAAAGAACAGCCTCCTTATTCACAAACACCTGTGTGTGTGAGGTTCTAACCACAAAGTGGAAGCTCATTTTGCAAGCAGTTCCTGTGATTCTGACATATGCCAGAAGTAGCCAATTGAACCATGAGTCTACTAGTCAAGAAGCCTCAACTAATTTCTCAACATCTTCTATATCCATCCAGTGAAAGGTGTTCCCATCAAAACTAGTCCAAAAACATTCTCAGGGGAAGACCAGTAATAGTTGTTGTTTGTATAATACATTCCTCATTCAGAGATCCCATTTACGTATTGCCCACACTTCAAACAAAAAAATAAACCAAGACATTACTTTCAGCAGTTTAAATCAATAACGTGATGAATGCTAACAGATTATGAAATTAAAAAACATTTCTACAGAAATTGCCCAATTCTGTCAAGGAGCACCACCCTGAAGAAGTATGACTGTAATGTTAACCAATCCAAAACAGCGCAGTGGAAATGGTGAGAGCTTCAGCACCAGAACTCCCCTGCTGACTGCAGTCTCATTTTCAATATCTGTGCTGAATCACTACCAGAATGGAGTGGGGCTTTCCGGTTTTGTAAAAGCAAATCTCAGAGAGATTTGGCAACTTTTTAATCCAAGTATTACGGAAAATTGTTACGCATAAATAACTCATATCCATTGTCCATATCTATCTTGCATTTACAGCAGCTGAAAAGGGACTAATTCAGTCCAACTGTATTTTGCCACATTTATATAGAGCAACTTAAAGCTTGCAAATGAAGATTGTGAGATTGATTGATTATTTATCATTATATAGAAAAATATATAGAGACAAAGGAAGATAACTAAAAAAAACCCAAACGAATTCCCAAAAATTCTTAAACTGGAAAGATTTCAAAACTCCAGACTAAAATTACTTAGTGGACCAAATCTAACACAGTCAATGCATAAAGCTGCTTTTGCCAAAGTTACAGAAGAGCATGTTCAGAGTAGAGTTTACATGAAACATGACTGTTGAGTACACAGAAATTATATTATTAAAACAGAACCTAAGACAAGGCAAGTGTCAATCATGGAAAATATTTCCATACACAGTGATTCAACTTGTTTACATATTTTATCTCATAGCTGCCAAATTTGTTTTGTTGGCACCAAAAATATAGATTCTCCTGGTTTACTTGCTACAAATCAGCTCATTCAGGTACTTTGCCAGGTTACAAAATCAGTATTTATATTGGCTCACATAACTTCATTAACTGTACTACTTTGTGTTCAAAACAAGCAATAGTCTGACCTAAAACTTGAAAAGGAAAGGAAGAAAAAGGAAGAAAAAAAAAAAAAAGACAAGTAGTAAATATCATCTCTCATCAATTCCAGGACTACCAAGTAATAATCTGCCTCCTTACTTCTGTGGGCTGTGATCTACTCAAATTCCATGTGTCAAACCACAGACTCAATTATCAGTTAAACTGGCAAAGAGCATTTTTAACAACCAATTATTGACAACATTAAAAGAAGGAAAATTTCTTCTCCTTTATCCTCCAAATGGGTTCATTTGTATGCAGTCACGCAGACATTAACCAAAACGAAAAGCTTACTTGAACTCCCTGTCACTATCTTGCACTAATAAACAAATTTAATCTTCAACACAAATGCATCTTATTGGACCCTATACAGTCTTTTGGTAAGGGATTTCAAATAAGTATCGATAGATCTATGATGAAAATGTGAATTCAAGTGGAAATAACCACCTTCTTCCCAGATTTCCTGAAAGAGGAATTTTCATTTTCATCTTCATCCTTTCCTTTTCCTACCTGCTTTAGTCCAATGGGATAGAAATAAAGTGTAGTATGTGATGGAAAAAAGAGAGTATTCTGATTCTGTTCAGCTACTGAACAGCCTAAAAGAACAGCTGCATCAGAAATGAGGAGAAAAAAAACACTACAAACTTCTTGATAATGAGTAGGGTTTAAGTGACTGTTCCCACTGGAGAAAATATTCGGTTTTTTAATGCTGTCTCCACACCTGCAAATTCCTTTACTCTAACATGAATTAAAATACCAAGAACACTTGCAAAACAAAAAAAACTTTCACGAAAATTCAACACTATTAAAAAATCTGAAAAAAAGATTTTCATAGTTGTGCCAAACTATGCCATTAGAGAGAGAAACATATAGCGTGTAAGAAATGTGCTCTCAACTCCAAGATTTCCAAGCCTATAAAAACTTCACCAAGGGTATAATTATTTCAGTGGAAACTTGCCATAGTGAGTACTAAAAACATGGACTGCGATGACAGAATTTCCTCAACCATTTCAATAAAAAGCAATTAAAATGAAGTTCCATTTAACATTTTGCAGGTCACAATCATTTGACTATTAAAAATATCTAAATATCTATATGCACTTTTGGGGAAATGTAATCATTTGTTTATAGAGTAAAAAAATCAGAGATGTCAAAGTTTTGTCATCAAAGAACAGCAATTCATTGTTAAACCAGACCAACAAATTGCCAAACAAAATGTAATTTCAGTGCCTGCCTGAGAACATTGTACTGATCAAATTTTGTCATAATTTTAACTTCTCCCTTTTGCAAACCTTTCTTCCATCAAAAATACACTATCAAACAATCAACACATATAACTGAAGACATGAGAAAGCCATAAGATCCAGTCACCACTCACATCAATCAATCCCCTTGTGGCAGTGACATACACGCACAAAATGAGTGCAGCTGGCTGAACTGGAAACACTCAGCAAAACATCCCCGTATATTCGCCCCCAAAACAATTGAAGGCAAGCTGAAAGAGAGTACAGTTACACTCATATAGAAGGGAAAGCTACACTACATGTTTCTCAAATAAAACACTTCCCGTTATCTCTGTGAGGTACGAAAAGGAAAAACTGATTGCACACTGCAGGGCCCTAACAGCTACTCTCAAAATACTACACTGTGAAACAGTCCTAGGAATGCCATTCCCAGCTGTGAATACTGGTTTCTCGTTTTAGTAAGGAGGTGGCACACCCAGTTACACTTGGTGAAAATTAATTTTAATGTAGATTCTCAGCAGGTATAAAGACCTAGCAATATTTAACTTAATATTTAATTTTGATTAATTATTTATTATTTGTTTTGGTGGGGGACATGAAAAGGGTACTTTTTATAAGAACAATGTTTATTGGATACTCTTGTATTTCTATTTACAACAAATACTAATCAAAAGATTGCAGGGTTCACTTTGTTTCTTTTCCAGCTAGCACTCTATAAAACATCAGAGCTCTTTCGTTAAACTCCATAAAAGTTAGTACCTCCTCCTCTCTCGCTAACAGGCAATGCTTCACTCATTGGAAGATACCTCCAATCAGGCCACCCTGGGGACTCTAGAGAAATTTTACCTCCTCCCTTTTTACTGGACAGCTAAAAGGATAATAAACTCCAACAATTTAAAACAAAAGGTGTCATGAGCAGGAGAGGAGTATTGTTGCACTCAGAATTAATTCCCGTAATAATGACAAAAAACCCCCCTCAACTCAAACCAAGAAACCAAACCCAGCACAGCAGAGGATTAAAGAGCCTACATTCATCAAGACAGCCTCCCTCCATATGTACTTGTGCAACATCATCATATGTTTAATGTCTGCATTCTTGAAACTCTGTCTACATTAAAAAGCTGTATCTTTTATGATATTCTGACTTTGTTTGCCTCCACATAAGATGTACACAAAATGTGATGGCAGATATAAAATAAGTAAGACCAATTTCGTCATTTAAAGGAAGCCACAAGAGCACGGTATTACTCCATGGGCCAACCACTGTAGTGATTACTGTATCTGCAAAGCCAATGTAAAAGACTCAGCCTGACACAAAAGGATATTTCTCTTCCATGTTCAGTTTACACAGTTTGTTTTTTAAAACTCTACAATGCAAGGCAGTGCTCAGAGACAGCCTTTTCATTGCACAAGAAATCAAAATACAATGACCACTTTAAAGAAGCAGCACACAGGAGTATTGCTTTTGAAATTAAGCAAATCTTGTTCACCGCTAAAAGAAGTAAAATTCTAGGATGGATACGCAAAACTTTTTCATCTATCAGTATGAATGATACTGTCTTGGCAAGAATTCCAGTGCCATTTTATAATTTTTTAACCAAATCTCTTTTCAGCCAGATTCCCAGGAAATGCCTGCACAGGCAAATACTCAGGCACAAACAATTAGATACTGGAAATCTTGTAAGACAGATGGCTTTATGGGATTTCAAGACTAGGTCAGTTTGTATAAATATCATGGTTTATTTGGAATCAGATCCCAACCAAAACTCCAAACAATTTAATCATGACTATTTTAGTCACATGTAACACTAAACAAACAATTAAGCCTTGGAGATGTAAGAACATTCCAGCTCTGTGATTTTGTGTTGCCAGAGACAAAAGATTATAAAGCTCATCTCATTTTTGTACATAGAATTGTAAGCAGATTTTTTTAAAAAAGATTATTAACATACCACATATTTATTTATTTATAGTTAAGACTTCATTAGAAGCATAGCATCCATTTAATGTTAGAAAGTAATAAAAGAAATGGTTTAAGCTATGATTTTTCAGATACTGAGTGTTTCACAAATTGACACATGAAGTTGATTATATGGTTTCCTTTTTTACAGCTAAGTTTACTTTAAAGTAACGGATACTGACATACATTAAAAATGGAAAGAATTACATAAATGATGTTTACCAGTTAAGTTCAGAAAGCACTTTCTAATTTGGTTTCGCTTTTAGATGATCACTTACATTCGCTTGTTTTACTTAAATTTTTCAGTAGAATGATTGAAATGAAGAATGAGAGGCTCTGAAGAATGAGGAGCTGAACAGCAACAAATCATTCCAGTTTAAACCAGCTTTTAGCATATAATCCCACAACAGTAACTCAAAAGCATCTGAAACTCAAGAAATGTATTTGCTGCTGCATTGTATGTTTTCCTTTAAGAAATTCTTCTAAGTTTAAATGACATTTTGTATGACACTTGCAACGCAAAGTATGATTAAGTTGGCCACTGCATAGTGACAGAAGTTTGTAAATAGGCACAGAAGGAGATAGGCACAAATCTTTCTGAATTTAGACTTTTGAAAATCCTTCTTCTATGTACTGTACAACATAAAGACTAAGTATGGACTCTTCTCTGGTTTTCCCTTGCTGTTTTTCTTACCTTTTTTTTTTTTAAATCATCAGATGCAAACTAAATAAAACACAAAATCTGTGCTACTTACAAGTATGACATTAGGACGTTTAAATCACAGGCAAACAAATTTAAACAACATCAATGTGAATTTGTCAAAGTTTTTAGCTTAAAAAAGACATACCTTCGGGTTTTAAACTTCTATCTTGCATGTATCTGAAAGCATGTTTATTTTTCTATACAATCCACTCAATAGAATACTATATTTTACTGTATCTACAAATCCTGCTTTCATCTAACATGGAAAATAATGCTTTTTGTTCTATCCCTTGACTTTTCTTCCTAAAGAACTGAAAGTCAAAGTCCACCTTTTTCAACCCCCAGTTACAGAGCTGTCCTAATCAAAGCAAATACAAAGAAAGAAAAATCTACAAACTGGTCTCTCTTTTTCAGACCAAAACTGACAGTAAACTTAGCCCCAGTACATTTACTTTGACAGCTCTATCCACTTATGTTTGTTTGAACACAGAAAGCCAGAGAAGAAACAAGTCTTTTTACTGTCTTTGAAATAACAAAAAGAGGAACTGAACTTGGCTGTGCAGCAGGATATCATGACTTTGCCATACTCCCTCATCAACTACCTCACACTGGTGTCAGAAAACAGAGGATGCTGAGAAAGCACAGTTGGTGGAACCTTTCTGGTGTTATGTAGTTTTCATCAGTTACATAAAACTAATCACTTGAGCTTTTTGATGTAGATATTTTTGTTTTGTTTTTCATTCTAGTGCTATGGCTTTGACCAGAGAAAATAGTCACTTCAAGAATGCTTCAAAATTTCATCTTTCAAAGAACTTTGGTCCACAAAAATGGCAGTGGTTAGTTTTGCTTCAAGAAGGGATTAGCATTTTGGGTTATGTTGAAGGAATTACACAGCACTCTATTGGCTTATGCCCTTAATCTCTAGAGAGTTAAGCAACCAAAGAATGGTTTGTTGAAAAAGTCTCAGTAACTTTTTTTCATTGGAGTTTCTTAAAAAGCACTTTGTAGATACAGAAGACCACTGTGTGCCCTCAAGAAGCAAGCAATAATTTCCCTGAAGCAGTAAAAGATACCAATGCTCTTTGAGAACATGGCACCTCTTATTCCAAACTCATTTGCTCACAAAACCAGATCTTCTAAGGAATATCCCACTGAGGTCAAACTCTCACTAGAGAAAATCTTGGCCAGCAGATCTGTGCTATTCCATGTGGTTTCTATCTTCTGACTCAGTAACACATTCAAATAACTATTATGCAACATTTGTACAAAAGCCTAACATCCACACGGAGATGGTAAAATCTGAGGCTGAGAACAGTGACTCCGTTTCGGGTCATCTAAATTTAAAACTTGGTGGGATATTTACTGACAGAACTGAGTTAAGAGGTCATGACTGCCACATACTGCCAGTGTCAAAGATCTTGAGGATGATTAACAGTACATTGCAGCATGTCACAGTAAAGAGAATATGCCAGATGAAAAAGGACCAAGTTAGACAGACTGCCCCTGCAATAGATTGAAATATTAGAGAATCCATTGTGTGCTTTTTAAGTCTTGTACTTTTATCACAATGCTAACTTGCAAAGAAAGGGCTACTTCCTAATTTTTTCTTATTGTCCATTATCAACAGTCATTCAAATTATTATCATAAATTAATAGTTTTTCTTCTACACACTGACTAGAAATATATATAGATCTAACCTCTCTTGGAATTCTAGATATACACACCATGGTCACATGGAAAACTGTTCTCATCCTTTATACAAATCACAAGCACTCTGGTCCAGTAAAGGTAAACTAAATAAGAGCACCACCTATGTGACTGGTTTTTTTCTTCATTAACTTCATTGCTATTCTTGATTGCAGAACAGAAATCTGCTTATAGGTTTATACCTATACTTCGATAAGATCATTTGTGACTTGATTTAAGTGTTTTTAAATCAGCTACTCCTGTCTGAAAATATTTCACTAAAATGGAGTGCACATTGAAAGTAATTCCTGAGAGGAATACATACAGAATACATATTGTAAACACAGCAAGACAGCAGTAGCACACTGTACTGACTGAAAAACTGTGTTAAAGAGTTTCGTCAAACTTTGAGTCAATGAATGTCCAACAGGAAAATTCAGCTATTGAGGACAAAACCCAGAGATTATGAAGGCATTGTGGTGGATACCCTTTGCCTTGAATTTCCAGGTGGATTACTACAGCATATAGGCTTCTCCTGAAGTGCTCTTCCTTCCCACTGCATAATGGGTACAGTAACATCGGTGCTGACACAGCACATAAAGATAAATTCTTTGGTAAAGATGGTGCTCAAATCACTACGTGCACAGAACACTTTACAAGCTCCTCCAGGATCACCTCTTTTCTTCAGTTTCTCATGGTAGGAAAATATTTGCTTCTTTCTTGATTGAAAGAGCGAAATCTAAGCCTAAACCAACTTTTATTTCTATTGAAGAAAAATTCAATGAAATTACAACCTTGAACGTTTACTAATATTCCATAGCCATTTCCCAACAAACATCAACATTTTTTCAATAGTGTTTGAAATTCTGGTGATGAAGATCCAAATTTGTTCATGAGAAATTTCTGAAGCTTGAAAAGAGTTTGTCCAAAACTTTTGTGAGGTATGAAAAAGGTCATCCTGGCCCAGTTTAATGGCATAAGCTAGAGTTTTGTTATGAACACCAAAGTAAGAAAATTCAAGTCTAAATTAGACAGCTATAAATTAAATATTAGACAAGGAAAAAAAATGTTCTGAATAATGCAGAAAAAAAGTATTTTAAACCCAAAGGACAACAGTTGCAAAACAGATGTAGGTGCATCCCATGGGTGCATAAAGTTTCTTTTTGGTTTTATGAAACACTGCTGAGTAGAGTGGAGCTTCACACAATGTAAATGGAGGCAAAAAGAAATTCTTCTGTCATCAAGGGAAGAATATAAGAACACCAAAAAGACAAAGTAGGGAAAACATCCGTATTAAAAATTTAAATAATTACAAAAGATGAATTTTATTCATCTGCCAAGAGTTGCCTAAAATGTAATGGTGCACTTAATTGAAAAGCTCTCCAGCAGTACGACTTCTCTCAAAACTGCTACTTGGTGAGTCTTCCTGAGCTCCCCACCTACTGTGCCACCCATTAAATGATTGCAGTAAACCAAAAATACTAACATAGAAGAGATCTTCTTTTACTCACAACAGAAAATTAATGGAAGCTGTATTGTATCAATAGCAGGAAAGCAGTTTTAGTGATAAAACCAAATATAGGAAACAGAAATCAAATGGCGTTAAAACAAGGTATCGTTCCCCCACCACAGCACAACAAAAGACTTCTTTTATTCAGTCAACTATAAAGCAAAATATTTCCTATGATTTAACAAAGTTTCAATTGATTCAGATACAAATGAAGGTAGAGCCAAGGCCATCGGTTTAAGAGCAAAAGATCTAGTGTGAAACAGCAAGATTTGTAATTCACCATGTGGATGTCTGAGCAAATTTGCCGTCAAGTAAAGATTTACAAAGCACTAACTTAAGCAAATGAGAAAAATTACTTCTCATTGTTTAAGACTTTTTTTAATTGTTTAAGACATTTTAATTTCCACTGTAAAATTTATTTTAATCACAGCAAAGAGCTGCACTGAATCAAATCATGATAGCAAGACAAAACACCTTTTTTTTGTTTTGTTACCTGTCGCTAGCACAGTTACTTGTTGCTGTCCAGTCATGTTGAGGGTTGACTAGGATGCCCCAAGAGAGAAATACAGAGGTTGGGGTGAGAGTGCCAACTACCAGCTGCAGAGGCTTTTGTGTCTTGCTCCGACCTACATAAAAAACATATAAGGTTAATTTCTCTCTCCTGCATTATGTAAGGCAAAGTTTTTGCAGTTGGATAATAAAGTAAATGAAGATCTATTTCTCTTGAAAGCTTGAAGGGAAAGGTAGAAGTTCTCTGTTTTTCATGGTCACTATATCTAACACATGATTTACAAAAGGGGCAGAGACAGTGTCCATGATCACTTTTTCACCAAATGATGCAGTTAAACCTAGTTTTTGAAAATGAACAATTGGTGGTTTGGGTATGCTTAGTATAAGAATAAGCTGCAGATAGATTGAATTCAAAGCTCTGGCTGTCTTGGACTATATCACAGAAGGTATGACACAGAGTTCAGGACACTAGGAAGTCTCTCTGGATGTGACAAAAAAAAAAATTTCTTGGCAGGTTTCTCAGTAACACTTGCAAATATGTCCACAGGTAATAAACACTTTCTGCAGCATTCTTAATCAAGAGTAAAGTAAAACCTACAAAAGTTCTTTTGCTTTTAAGTGTAGCTACGCCTGAGTTGGTGTCTGTATCTGGGGGATTTTTCTCTTTTAACTACCTACTATATTGAAATCAGCTCTTCCATGACACTTTAGCTTTGCTTTGAATGAAGGAGCACAACTCTCATGTGGAGAAAGAACTTTATTTAAAGAAAGTTTAAAAGCTAATAGGTGGAAATGAACAAATGATCTAGAGAAACTATTTTGAACTTGTAGTTTATGGACTGCTACATTTGAAAGATGATTAACTAAAGGAAATTAATAAATTATTTATATCATGTTACATACTTCAAAAATCTAAAGGATCTGTATCTCCTCAAAATATACAGGTGACTACACATTTCCCGAAAGTTTATATATGCCACTGATCTGAAGGGTTTATTTCTCACCGTTGTGAACCAGATCTGATTAACTTGCTTCTCATACCTTTTGAACCCTATTTTCTCTTCACATAACAAGTCCCCGTGACAGTCTGATTTGTATTTTCAACCAATACATGTATGTACATTTAGAAATGTTAACCATGTAGGTTTTTTGCTTTACTGATGGTGAATATGTTGCTACAAAACCCACATTAACAAGCAAAATACACTCTATGCTTAATACACCCTATTTTTTAATACACTCTGTGCTTAAGATCAAGTATGACATGTTTTGAAATACTGCGGAACATATGATACTTCCACAGGGGAAAATGTCTAAATAATTTTTTTGTTTTCTGAACCAGCTTCTACATGCTTTCTCCATTCTTGATTTTTTAAGAGAAGATTGACACAAGCAGCTTAGTCATTCACAAAACTATCTGGAAAAACTGCTTCCCATAGCAAAATTCCTTTCTTGATCTGTTTTTGAGGAAACATGGAAAAAGTGTGAGTTTTAAGGAAAATAAAAAACAAACTCTTATATATCTCGAAATCAAACTGATTTTTCGGAGGATCTACAAATAATTTTGATTATGCATTTTATTATGCCATTAGCAATCACTTACACCTTGTCAAAACAGGAGCTACCTTGGTTATCACCTATGTTGAGCTATATGAATACAAAGCATGCAATTCCTCTGTATTAAT
The DNA here is from genome assembly GCA_013397565.1 of Ptilonorhynchus violaceus. NCBI lineage: Eukaryota > Metazoa > Chordata > Aves > Passeriformes > Ptilonorhynchidae > Ptilonorhynchus > Ptilonorhynchus violaceus. The sequence goes on from VZRJ01003222.1 coordinate 163,408, forward strand.
CACAGTTTGAACTACAATGCCTTTTCTAGAAATATAACCAGTCTTCATTTGTACATTTAAAATTGCAGCAACACAGACTTTTCCACATTTCTTGGTAAATTGTCCAGTTTAACTATTGTTGCTACAAAAAGACTTGCCACATATCTAGCTAGCATTAAACCATCAGCTGTTCTTACACCTTCGCTGGACTGAAGTCAATTATCTGAATCATGTAACACAAATGAATTTCTGTATACTGTAGATACAAAAATTAATAATGTCCAAATAGTGCATTGGGCATTTTTTCATTCCTTGGTTTTTGAATTTTATATATATATGTTGCATCTGAAAGGTAAATCACTTTCCAAAATCCTTCCAGACTGTGTTATACCTGGCCAAGAGCAAGAAAAAATTTATCCCAAGCATTACCAGGAACTTGGAAAGTCAAAATTGTATAAAAATCATAGAATAATTTGGGTTGGGAGGGACCCTTAAAGACCATCTAGTCCAAGTCCCCTGCCATGAACAGGGACATCTTCAACTGGATCAGGTTTCTCAGAGCCCTGTCCAACTGATCTTGAGTGTTTCCAGGGATAGGTCATCAGTTTATTTTTGCAACTGTCCAGTGATCTTGAAAGAAGTCTCCATATTAAAGTAAGGAATTCAGAACTAACAATATTAATTACATGATTAAGGTCATATAGAAAGACTTTGAAACAGATAAGAATAAAATTCAGATTTCTGCTCTGCTATGTATAGTTTCAGCTGGAAACATCCCTCTTTCCTTAACTCCTTGCATCAGCAAACTTAGTAGTTGTTATTGATATACAGATAGAGACACACACACACACTACCATTTTCCAATGAGAAACAAAGAGCATTAACATGTCTATGGATGAAGGAATCCTTGCCTGTAGTTTGGGAAGAGTAACTTTAATACACAGAACAATGTCTTTAAACATCAGAAATCAGTATTCTAAATTTCAATTCTCATTTGTATGAACTTTACACAAAAAATCTTTAGGTAGTTCTTCATGTTTTGAACACCATGTTTGTGACTAATGACTGACTAGGAAATTCTGACCTACATTTTACTTTGTAGGTCAGTATTCCACATACGGAATTTGTGCATCCCAGTCAGACGCCTACAGGTAGAAATACCTTTTCAGAGAAACCCAGTAAAAGGTTCTGCTTTCTTTCAAATACTTTAAGAAAGAGATACAGTAATGTTAAAATACCTGAGCAAGACTTCTTGTTATTTGAAACTCGTGCTGGTCTTACTGAGACCATATACCGTGGCTCTGCATCTGCAAATGAATAATAAAGCAATTAGTACAGATGTGATATTTATTTGAAAAAGAAATTAACCTGAAATTAATAAGAAAAGGTCAAATAGTCAGTGAATGCTTGACACATTATCCAATCTTTGTGATCTTTAGGCATATTTTTTGTAAGACTTATTGATTTATTGAGTTGTTTCAATTAAAACAATGATCAGACGTTTATTTTAGTTTGGGGAATTCCTCTTCAGAAATAAGATTTTCCCTTACTCTTAAAATCAGATGTCAGAGGTTTTTGTCCTTCTTAATTATTTAAACCCAAGCTCTGTTCTCACTGAACTGCAACATGAGAGAACTTGTCATAGGAGATTCCAGCAAGATATCCATGGGCAGAATTTGGCTCACCATATACTGACCAAAATTATTTTTGGTATAGCTTTTAGAAAAAAACGATTACGTAAAATTCCTATTCTAGTTTAGATACGTTTATCTAAATCTATATCTACAGGTGAGACACTGAATTTCCTGCATATTTCAGTGTAACAGGCAGCTTGAATTCTGCCAAATAAACAGAACCACTAAGATATCATCCAATTTTCTCTTACCCCCTGATTTCTGTAAAGAGAAAGAAAGGAAAAGCAGCACGGAAAAAATCAAAAGCTTGCTGTGCTACTGAAAAGGCTGTGTCAGTGTGGGGAAAGTGACTTTAACTTCACTGACTCTATGCAACTAAATCACTGGAAGCACATACTATGGGTGTACTTTAATTCTTTAACTATTCTTTTTAAATGATTTTCATCTACACCCAATAACCAAGGCAAGCATTGAAAACAGCTGCTCAAAACAGTGTGGAAAAAAGCATTAAAAAAAGAACAACCCCAAAGTGAAAATATATCTTAATTTACAAAAAAATGTTTTTATTAATATTTTGGGGGGTACACAAGTCTGGGATCTCTGTAACCATCTGGATATTTTTTGTATTGAGACCAAAAACTAGAAATAAGCAATACTTTAAAATAATTTGTTTTCCCTGTACTATAGACCCAGTTTTCCGCCGTGTGTTTATGCCCACTTGTGAGACTGTTATAACTCTCACAAAGTATTAAACAGAATTATTTTAAAGCATGACCATGAAAGCTCGTGAACTACAAAGCCAGTCTTCAAAACTCTAAAAATGTATGGCTTTATCAGTAAAATGTCCAAAGATTGTGAAAGAAAGTTATCCAAATGGTTTGAAGCAGTTAGTTTTGCCCTGCTCCATAAGTGGAAAAATGGCTGGAATCTGAAATTACTTCTGTAACAGCACAGAAATAGATTAACTGCTAAAAAAATATGGTAAAAAACCATAGACTGTTAATGCCTCACTGCACATCTCAGCTACAAAACCTGGCAGTTTGCAGGAATCATTAGTTCTAACAGGTGTTTTTGTTCTGTAACAAAGCGTTCTCTGTGGAAATATTTTGTATTATGTGCTGTTCATTAGGCTTTTTTTTGGTTGATTTAACAAATGTTGCCTTAATAAAGAATGCAACACATCCCCATTTTGCAGAGAATTCATGGCTCTTCTGACTGTAATACAATCTACAAAAGGAAGTATTTAGGAAAACAGGCTGAGACTAGATGTTGGGAGAGTGCTGTTATAAAAGAGGCAGGTTTAAAAAGCACCACTGGTTTAGAACCACTGAATTTAAGACAATACTATGATCATTATAACTGAAAGCAGAATTTGAAATTATTAAACAAGTCCACTCAATATCTGGGATACAATACCAAATTTCTGTTCTGAACTTAACTGAAGATATATCTTCATTTAGAAATATGATTCCATGATTCCTGAGCAGAATCAGCCATGCTACTATATAGATATCAAGAGCAGAGCAACTGTAGTTTAAGTTAAATTCATTGGTTAGATGCACAGTACCAAAGCATTATGCACGGACTGGAGAACACATGCCTTGAAATGCTTTTATTCTGGGCAGATATACATTCTATATCCAAGGCATCAGAAATAAAGAAATGCAGTGAGCTCTTTTAATATCATATAATGAGCCCTGACTCAGGTTTAGAAATGGGAGTTCTTTCTTAGTCTTCCACTGCAATTCAACATTTCTTTTAATAAGCTCAGAAGACTACTGAGTTTTCACACTGATTCAGTCTTCTTGCTGAGAAATATGACTATCAGTCATCATCACAACATGGGCATCATCTGGTGCTACTATGACTCAATTCATTTTCAGGGCATTTAAACATTGCCTCACCCATGTATTAAACTCTATAAAGTTGCAAGAAATATTCCTTGATAATCTGTGTTCTCTTATGATGCCTATATATTCATAACCCCTTCCACAGATCCATGTCTATAAGAAGCAGGAATCTTGGGGAGAGGTGAGTAACACAGGAAAATGAAATGAAAATTCTGTGAAATACCAGAACTTAAATAAAACCATAATTTACCTCGCACTAGTTCATCTTAAGGTTTAAGAGATAAATTGCTGAAATAAGAGGTTGGTAGGAAAAGGCGACTGTCAGTCATAAAAATATGGGGGTTTGACTGTATGCAATCGTGATTCACAGAATATATCAACCATTTACACTGAAATACATGGAAAAAGAGAAGCTCATTTCAAAAATAAAATTATAACCTCAAGTAAAAGCAAACCATACCACAGAGTATAGACAATCCTGTGTACAACTGAATATTTCTTAGTTTCTTTGAATGGTATTTAGTAAGAAAAGGAGAGTTAGGTAATGAAGATCAATGTTGAAATAACTGGACACAGATGCACAAATCCAGCATCTGCCTCCAGAAATCATTTCAACACTCATCAGTACATAACAGACACCTGTATGATAAAGACGCAAGATATAGATCTGTCTGTCTCTCATTTGTAAGTAAGCACAATCTCAGAAATGAAGGATCCCTACAAAACAACGCAAACTTTAACAAGTTAAGTTTGAAACATATTCGCAAATTTGCTATGAAAATCTAGCAGCTCCTTGATGCCTAACGTGCTCTTGGAGGGCTGCTACTACAAGACAAATTGTTTGAACTTTATTATTGTCTTATTAAGGCTAGAATGACCAATATCTTGGCTAAGAGCTCCTTTCAGACCAGAAATAAAGTCCAAGTAGTGACCACCTTCAATTCTTTAGCCACAAAATACTCTAGGAAAACGCCCACATGTCTGAGAGTAGAGAAGTGCTACTCAATAAATCCATGCCTAATTGTTAGTGGTGTAATTCCCCAAATGTCAGCTGTAATATTAATGAATAAAATTATCAAAAGAAAAAAGCTTCTATTACTCACCTTAACAGCTTAAGAAGACAACCAGAATTTAACCAAAATACATGCCACTGACATATCAGATAAATATAGGAGATCACTTACTTCCATGTGCCATGAGCTAGGCTATCAAATCAGTGGAAGCAGACAACCAACATGCACTACAAAATGCCAGGAATTCTGCTTCTGTTTAAGCATACTATTCAGTTCAGGGCTCAGCATATACAGAAATGCACTTGAAAGCAAAAAAACAACCTAAGAATGAACTGACTGTTGAACTTAGAATAAATTTTAAAGTAGTGTTACAAATGTATCATTAGAATTCTTAGACCAGTGGATTCAGAAATCAAAACAAAGTATTTTTTGGCTTCAGGCTGCGATTATTTAATCTGCATTTAGGGATAGCTGAAGACTTACTACAGGATGTTGTTAAGGGGAAAGGTGGAGGAAGGGGAGGATCAAAAGCATGGGAAAAGGCAGAGAAGTGGGACAAAGAGGCTGACATGAATGAACCTGCTGCTAGTCTGTCCACTTGTCTAGATGAAGTGGCCTCAGGTCACTGAGGTCAGCTGACCTCCTCCAGGTCCTCCATTCCACTAGGCTCAGCTAACAGTAGCAATGAGAATCTGGCCTTTGGTAAGTTAGCATGAAGTGACATAATGCTGAATTAGTCTTCACATTATGTGGCATCTTGAAAAGCACGTAGCTAATACATCTGCAGATTTCTGGTAATTCATCAGATACAAGAAACTGCACAGCAAGATCTTTTAGCCAAGCACTGATCTAGCACAGATCCCTGAACTACACTTCTTAAAATGTGTTCAAGGCGGTACTAGAGTCCTGTCATATATATACATAAATGCAAAATTCACCCATCAGTTATTTTGGCTGTTACACAGCAGAAGGACCAATACATCCTCCTCTTACATTGTACAATCTTGTTCAAGGAAAGGAAAAGCAAAAGCATTGCCCAACTTTGAGATGGTTTTAGAAACTGAAAGAGAAATTAATTTTGTTTGCTCTGTGAAGTAATTGCTGCTCATTCTTACACAATTTTCCTGTCTCTACCCAATTTTTTGGGTTTCTCCAACAGTTTCAACAATTTCTAGGAGGCTGGCTTGCAATCTTCTTAGCCAAGTTAGAAAAGACTAACACAAATTTCTCAAGCAAATACTCTTTCTTTACGAGTCAGGCAGACTGGAAAAATTTAGACGAAGGTTTAAGTCAAGCTCAGAACTTTTGGATGCGTCAGTTTACCTTTTCATTAGTCTAGCTGAATTGACACCTTGATATCTTTTGACACTGTCTGAATAGCTTTCATGACCAATAATAACATTGTTTACTGTCATGTAAGCACATAAAGTACACTCAGCACAAAACACATCTGGTGTCCTGACAAAGATCCATAATTCTTCAAAACAAACTTTGCTGCTGCCTTGTCATTGTCATTTACCCTTCACTATGATTCAGATCTATCTGCTAGTGCATGAAGCTGCCCAAGACTTTGTTGCCAGCATGAACTCATTACAAGTTCAGGAAATCCAACAGAATCCTCTTCTCCTTGCACATTCCCTCCACAGGCAGATCCCAGTTTATGGGTAATGTTAGGCAATTGCTGTGTCAGTTACTATATAACTTGCAAAACAAAGGGGAAACAGATATTTTAAGACAAGAATCACTGCAGTAAGGTGCTGAGTATTTTAATGGATGAAATGTAGGTGGATGTCACACATTGTACAAAGCCACATATCTCCCCTGAAAAGAAATGTCATGTCCTTATTAATTTCTTTTAAAATATATGCACCTATAGACATGCAATTTCATAAATTAATACATCTGCTGACTTCAAGTTTCCTGTTAACAGGATCATAAGAGGTGAAGAAAAAATAAACACAAGACAATAAATTTCATCTTAATCTACAGTGGCTAGGTTGGAAATATGGAATTTTTGGGCCCTAGAAATATATACTGTTGTGTACACCGTGTCATCTTCTGTATTCCAGTTCCAACTGGGGACAACTATGCCAAACAGAACACTGATTCTGTTGCTCCATTAACAAAACTAGGGATGCAGAGCTAATTCAAAGAAATGTGGGAATGTCTGCAAGGCACTTCATTCTACTGTGTAGACCTATATTCTTTGTTAGAAAGGACAAATGATATTTTAAAGGATTGATGCATTTTAGGTGGGGAATCATGACTTACATATGAAGTCTGTGTGTTTTCTTACATTGGCCTAACTACTAAATTAATGAAATAATTTTTTTCTTTGAGTTGGGTCTATGGTTGATTTCATATCTGTACCATTTTCCCCTAAAAATCTTCATGTACTAGACAGTTTAAATACTACTAGAACAAGATCCATTTTCATTGATCTCCAGTTCTCCTGGATCTAATCACTCTCTCGGGAGATTATATTCCACAGCAATGCTCTTTAATGCATTAGGAAAACACACCTTTTAGAGACTAACACAAATGCCCTTAAATCCCCATTTCTAAGCTTTACTCTTCAGCTACCAAACCAATTTAAGGTTGTGATCACAGTCCCTAAAATGACTGGGAAAGGTATTCTCTTTCCATGAACCACTAAAACTGACAAGAAAGGAGGAAGCATTAAATTGTATTAGCCTTGGTCTAAATAGACCACAATGACTTTTCATATTTGGGAATCCCTTTCTCCACATCATGTTCAGTAAAAGCCTCACTAACCACTGTTCAGGGAAGCCTGTAAACTCATCTGCTTTCTGTAAAATTCAGATAAGTCAAAGCATGAGAGGAGCAACAAGGAGTTCTCAGGGTGAAAATGAATATTTTTTGTATAAACCTAGTTGTTCTGACTTGGAAAAATGTGTGGAACCCACTGAAGACCATTTTAAGAGTGTGCCGTGGCACTTGGATCACTAGAGTATCTAGAACCTGGGATAGACAACTTTTAGTGTGAAATTTAAAAAATACATTGTTTTAATATGAAGATAACATAGTAGGCCAACTTCATCACATATGAGATGTACTAGGAGTACAAAGATAATGTAAGATTTTTCAGCAATAGGGTCTAGGGGGTTTATATCTTTGGCAAGTATCTTGAGAGTATTTTTGCTGTCCCTCTATAACACCTTGCTTTTTCTAAAATCCATATAAAGTGTATGCTAGAGCTGGGGTCTCTGGCTGCCAGAATAAAATCTAACCATTGTTCGTAGAATTAAGAACCATTCTGCAAATCTTCCAGTTTCTGCCAGCAACTGGTCCCTGAAAATGGTGGGGAGGAGAGAGTGTGCTAGCAATCACCTCTGTCTTCATTTCTGCCACACAAGTCACTCTAAAATAGAGCCAAAAGCACAATGATGTTTATTGCTTTAGCTCGTGTTCTGTACACACTTGGAAAGCACAGTCAAAGCTGCAGTTTAATGTGGTGTTTAATATTCAAGAAATGGGAAAGATTACGCACTCTCTGCTTCCAATAAACAAGTCCCCAAGGCATACAATCTAAACCTAAATCTCGTAACTAAAAGCAACAGCTCCAATAAGTGTACTGGTAATTGCCTTAAATAAATGTTTGGAACATGAAGTTGCTGATAGCTTCTTTTATTCCTGTCTTTTCAAAGATGACATGATGTGAAAGTTGAAAATGCTTGTCTTTTAATCTACATAATGTTGCACTTTGCATGTGTGGTTTCTGGGCATTCAGAAGACACTAGCACAGGTTTATTGTCACAAGGAAACTGACAACTTCTATTAGCATGAGTGAGATAAAATTTTGAAGTTATTCTCCTTTTAAATAATCATAAAAGAAGAGTATTCCCCAACATTTGTGCCTTTCCCTCTCCAGATACACTACAGCAAATGTGCTCTTTCTCTTGCAGGCTGTATCCATTGTGGGGTTTCTCATCTTCTGTGTTCATTGTTACAAAATTGTGATTGCTTAATGATAGGTTTTAATGAATATGCATATGGTTAGGGCTCTGATGTGCTGTAGAACTAAAGAAAGGTGCCCAATTTCCAGCCATTGGCTATTAAGGTTAAAGGTACAAACTACCAATTAGAGTTAAGGTTACAAAATATCAATACCCCTTAAATTCCAGGTGACCTTGAGCTTTCAGTTTTCAGTTTTGCAACATATTAGGTATTAAAGCTGCTACTAAATAGGAAGTGCAAAAGATCTACACATGATGTTACATTCACTGTCTTTTTTGCTCTTTCCTAAGATCTCAGAGTACCTGAAAAATATCCATCCTCACTACTGCAACAGGTATTATTATGCCTAATGCACAGTATCCTACTGAAAATCCTGTATACTGTTCTTAGTGAACTGATTGAAAAGTTACACATGGATGGATCAGATAAGCCAGACACAGCTTAAGTGACGGTTATGAAGTCAAACACTGGATTGGTGATAGAATTACAAAGAGATCCCAGGAGTACCAACTCATGAAAAGGAAAGTCAACCTTTGCCACAGTGATCCTATCGATCTCTAACAGCTTAATTATTCTGTGTCTAACGTCTTATTTTTTCATTTTTCATTCTGCAGTTTTCAGCCTGGAGCAGACACTCACAATGGCCTTAACTGACCACATCAGAAGGATGGCAATAATTATTTCTATGCTTCTGCATCCTTTCCTCCCCTTTGTTTTATACCAAGATCACTGGCATTACAATGATGAGGGTAAATGGGTTCATTTCAGGCTAGAAAAGCTTAAAGAAAGCAATAGGAAATCAGTAGAGATTGAACAGACTTTTCAAAAGGTCAAATCCTGATAAATCAATGTTTTAATAATTCATTCTTCCTCCTCCCTGTTCCAGACAACAGGATATAACATTCTAGACATGGTTTAATCTCTTCCATAAAACAGCTCATGGAATTACGTCAGTAGCATCTTTCATGGAAGTTAGAGGTTAATCTATAACATGTAGTACTGGAGTAGATCCCTACAAGAAAAGGCATCATTTTAATACGAGTGTTCCTGTCAAAAGAAATCAACCACACAATTCTCAAGACTGCTTCACCGCTCCTTTTACTCTTTGCTAAAAACATGTAAATCTCCCTTGCATTCTACTTTATAACTGCAACTTTAGGCAAACCATCCCATTTGATCCATGACGTGGTCAACATCATACAGTCTCTTAGTACAACGGAAATCCTCAAAACAAATATGAGTAAGTAAACTTTTCCAAACAACAACAACAACTAGTTGTTCTCCTTCAAGGATCTCTCAATTCCATTTTCATCTGAAATTCTTCAAGGCAACCTTAAACAAACACAACAAAACCCTGAGCAACAATCCAATAAAACAAAAAATTAAGCAACCCAAAGGTTCTTATTCTCCTCAGCCTCCTCCCACAATTCATTACAATAGCATGCAAAGCAAATATGCCTTACCAAGTTCTGTTACATAGTTTTTTCCTTCTGCAGGCAAAGGAATGTACTGATTAGAAAAGAAGTTGCTTCCATAGCCCAGGACAAAGCCTTCTAGTTTGGTGTTTTGACTTGGTCGAAGATACCTCATGCAAACGGTGTCGTCTGTTGCATTGATCTGAACCTTCAGACTCTGCCTTTTCACTGGGGAAGGAGTAAAAAAGAGGAGATCAGAATGCATAATCTTGTAATCATATATTCAATAATGGAATATGACAACATAACACTATAGGGCTGTTGAATTCGCTAGTAGCAAGCAACTGAAAAATTTCTTATAGGTGATGTCTCCTGGAAACTCAGTGTATTTAAAAAAGTGAACTAACAGTCATGTAAAGTAGTGGTTGCCAACAGGACTGTTTTTCCATCAGTTTAGCATTATCATTTGCTTGAACATCTACAATTGCAGTAGTAAAACCATGCATGAAATAAGTGGAAAAAATGCAAGTATTTTTTCCTCTAAATGCAAGACTTACAGTAGTATTAGCCATCCATAGGACCCATAGGTGAAAAATGTACAAGTTTTTTGTTTGGTTTTTTTTCTGCTTGTTAGTAGAAAATATGAAGTTTTAAAATTATGTGAATAAGTTAATCACACTGAAAAATTAGGGTAGAGGATAAACAGTAACTAGATCAAAATAAAACTTCTACAACTTTTTTTTTCCGCCTATGTTGGGCTGGAAATGTAATTTTGTATTTGGAATTACACCAGGACACCTAACTAACATAAATACTTTACTCAAAACTGCAAAGAAACTCTTTTTAAACACTCACTTTTATGCTTTCCAGGGGAACAGCACATAAAGTAAGAAACATCTTGTATATCCATCTGCAAAAATTCAACTTATAGAAACACAGAATGACTTCACAACAGAATAACTAACTTTTTAGGCTACAAGTTGGTGTTTCAGCTTCTTCTTGGTGGGGTAAGGGATGATTGGCTTTTCCCTTTTCCTTCCTTGGTACGAATGACTTTAATATTCCCTTGTCACTGTTAGGCCTATCATACTTTCAGAACTGCTGTTTCTTTCCCAAACTTACAACACCAGCACTGGACTAGTACATTTTGGGTTATTATTTCTCTTCTCATTCTCAAAATATAAATTTTTATTCCCAACAGATTTTCAGGCATTTTTCCAATCATGAGGGCTGAAATTAACTTATCAGGAAAAACCAGAACTTTGCACACAATGATTTTACTTCAGGAGCTAAATCCAGAAGAAAAACAATGAGATAAACAAGATATATAAGATATCATTGAATAATGGGGTAAACTTCCTTTTGTTTCTTTCTTTGTCTCCCCCAATCAACTCCCTTCCTTTCTTCCTTTCTCAGTAAAGACTGATATTCAAAGTTTTTCTAGACAAGTACATACTGATTCTCTGGTATCACCCCAACCTACCCTGCTTTTTTTTTAAGAGAAATTCTAATGACTGGAGTTGCCAAGAGACCAAAACCCCCACTCTGTTTTAGTAGATGATTTGAGCATCTGCAGTTGTCTGCACACAGAATGTAAAGCCCTAAGCCAAATACTTTATGCCTCTTCCCTTTATAGAAAGAAGTGTACAAGTAAAACTGATGGAAAACATCTGCCTCCCTTCCTTTATCTAAAGACTGATCAAGTAAAATCATTCAGCCAGGAAACTGTCACAATTTTCCAAAGGCAACACTGCCAGGTTCCAGAAGACTGCAAGGCTTCTAGAAAACTCAGTTGTCTGGCATCTTCAGCACTGCAATGCCTTCACGGGGAAAAGGGCGGCAGTTGCTTCCTAATCTCCATGACATCCTAACTCAGTTTATTTTCAGTACACAAGACTGCTGTGGGTGTGCAACTTTGAATATTGACAGGGCTCCACATAGCACAAACCAGGAAGAAAACCCAACAGACTTCAAAAGTGTCTAATAAGCTTCATAAAGACACCTAATAAAAACTGGTAACAAAGTTTAGGATTATTACCTCTGAGTGACAGTGAGCTAAATGTGTTTAAAGTATGGGTTCTGCAAAACTTTAACTTTAGAGAGCTGAACATAAATGAAAGGATGGTCTCCTTGTCTCTACTGAGTATTGATGTCTAAGAATAAAGTGACTTACAGTACTTGATTCAAATATGGTAATTTGATTTCTGTATTAAATTTTTTAATCAGTCTCAAAACTGGATTTACAAAAAAAATTAGCAAAGATCTATTTAATTTTAAATTTACAATAATGTCAACCATTTTTTCCCACATAATTGTATCTATGCATCTCTCAGTTATACTTTACAACAATTTGAGGAATTAATTCTAATTCAAGATTAAATTCAATTGGGTAGTTAGATAGATACCATTGTTTATTAATAAGCAGTCAATTACAATGACAAGATGTCTTGATTTTGTTTAAGCCTTAAAACTCTGTGAGGTTTCTATGATTAGAAAGTCTAAATGGGATCCCAAAACAGTAGCAGCTTTGAGATAAGATCCTTTAGACCTCTTTCTTACAGCTAGCATATCAAAACCAGCAAGACAGCTTTTAAACTCAAAGCCAGTTCTGGCAGAAAATAAACAGGAATAATTGATTTTTAAAAAGAGAGAATAAGGCAAGAAAGAAGCAAAGGAGATGAACTCAAAATTTAAAAAAATAAATCCTTGACCTCACCACCCTGTCTTGACAGGGCAGGTCCTTTTCCTCTAATTTACTTGTAAGTACAGTGATGGCTTGGATGGCAGCAAATACTGCAGAGTCCCTGTAGAGTTTAGGAAAAAAATATTAGGAAAAAATTCTTTAGGTTGGAAAAGACCTCTAAGATCATTGAGTCCAACCATAAACCCAACACTGTCAAGTCCATCACTAAACCATGTCCCCAAGTGCCGTACCTACACACCTTTTAAAATACTTCCAAGGATGATGACTCAGCCCTGGGTGGTCTGTTTCAATGCTTGATGACCCTTCTGGTGAAGATATTTTTCCTAATATCCAACCTAAACCTCTCCTGGCACAACTTGAGGCCATTTGCACTTGTCCTGTCACTTGTCACTTGGGAGAAGAGACTGACCCCCACCTGGCTACAACCTTCTTTCAGGGAGTTGTAGAGAGAGATAAGGTCATCCCTGAACCTCCTTTTCTCCATATCCCTCAGGCACTCCTCATAAGACTTTTGCTCCAGACGCTTCACCAGCTTTGTGGCCCTTCTCCAGATATGCTTCAGCTCCTCAATGTCTTTCTTGTAGTGAGGGGCCCAAAACTTAAAATAGGATTCGGAGTGCAGCCGCACCAGTGCCGAGTACAGGGGGACAATCACTTCCCTGGTCCTGCCGACCACACTATTCCTGATCCAGGCCAGGATACCATTGGCCACCTTGGCCCCCTGGGCACACACTGGCTCATGTTCAGCTGCTGTCGACCAGCACCCTCAGGTCCTTCTCCACCAGGCAGCTTTGGGTTGTTATGACCCGGGTGCAGGATCCAGTCTTTGGCCTTGTTGAAGGTACACAACACCCACAGCCTTTCCCTCATCCAGTGACTCACCTTTTCATAAGAGGAGTTCAGGTTAGTCAAGCAGGACCTGTCTTTCCTACAGCCTAGGCCCACTGACTGAGCCTAAACCCCTGGCTGTCCTGTACATGCTGCATGATGGCACTCAAGACAGTTTGTTCCATGACCTTCCCTGGCACAGGAGGTCAGATGGGCAACCCTGTAGCTCCCCAGATCCTCCTTCCAGCCCTTCTTGTAGATGGTTATCACATTTGCTAACTTCTGATGAACTGGGACCTCCCCAGTTAGCCAGGACTGCTGATGAGGGATTGAAAGTGGCTCAGTGAGTACCCCTGTCAGCTCCCTCAGTACCCTTGGGTAATCCCATCCAGCCTCATAGATCTCTGTGTATCTAAGAGTGGTGTAACATGTCACAGACTATTTCCATTGGATTATGGGGGGCTTCATTCTGCTCCCTCTTCCTGACTTTCATTTTAGGGGATTGGGTACCTCAAGAACAACTGGTCTTACTATGAAAAAGCAAGGCAAAGAAGGCATTAAGTACTTCAGCCTTTTCCTCAGCCTTTGTCAATATCTTCCCCCTGCATTCAGTAAAGGATGGAGATATCTCTTTTCCTCCTCACAGATGTAGCTACAGAGCTGGCTCCATGCTCTTCTTAACTATCTTCTACCCCTTCTGTAAGCTCCTTGCTTCCTATTCCTTTCCTCCCCACAGCAGAAGTGCCCCTGGCTGGGAGAGCCCAGTACTCTCAGCAAGATTGTGCAAGGGGAGCACTCTTCTCCCCTTGAAGGTACAGCCTGACCCCAAAAGCAGCAAAGAGCAAAGCAGACAAATCTTCTTCACTGTAATTTAGCTGCATATTTTTCAGGGAAAATAACTGCTAAAGCAACAACACAGATGCCACACTTCATATGACTAAACCACATTCCTATTCATGGGCTGTGCATTCCAGAACCACTGAAAATGAGGGATGAATATTAACTGGTAAAACAATAACTGACCAGTTTCTGGAAGTGTATGAACAGAAGTGGAGCAATCAAGGACAGGGAGAGCTCAATCCTACACGCTACACAGACACTGTCAGTCTAGTCAAGAGAGGGCCAGCCTGGAGCAATACAGATATAAAGGACTTCATATCAATTAGCTTGGTAAATGGGACTGCCCCGAGGAGCACATTAGCAAAATAGATTTCACTTGTGTTGATCTCATGGTATTTTGAACAACTAACCAGGAAAGCATCCTCGTTTTGAGTAATATGCCTGTCTTAGCCACCACTCAGACAAACATTCATTAAATATGACTGAATGCACAAGGGAAGTCACAGGAACTGGTCTGTTACGATACTGTGATAAGAACGTATTTGATTTTGAGAAAATAACTTTGTGATATTATGATTTCAGAATACCTTTTTCCCCACTTCCCCTTGAAGAAAGAGTCAAATGTTAAACTAGATGCCCTCTAATTCCATTCATTTGTGTCAGTTTTTGGCATGTGTTACTGAAACTCTGTCTTAAGTATTTGCATTTGTAGTGTAATTCTTTTACATTGAGGCCATTTCCAAATGGAAGATTCTGAGAACTATAGCTACCTCTGAAACACAATCTTTCCCTCCATGCTTGCCAACAGAAATTCCACACTGATCTGTAAGTATTCTCTTCAACAAAAGTCAGTTGATGGCCAAAATCAGCAGGAGAAACTGTGCAAAGCACATCTGAAGTAAAAGCACTACGTTAAGTGCATCAGAGCACTTGCAGTTTTGGATTCACTTTATGGAAAGGACTCTGCCTATGCAGGGAGAGACTTAAAGACAGCTTGATGAATCAGCTGCATTATAAGGGAATCAGCCACCAACAACTCTTCAGAAAGAAGAAAATAGCTAGAAACAGTCTGAAGAATCCAGCTGGAAGCACCATAGTTTGGCTAGTTGGGATGTATAGGCAACAGGAGCCAAAAGCAAATAAATATTGAAACTTAAAAGTTTAGATGTTACTTTCAATCATACCATGAGTTTACTGCACTCTTTAAGTGTGCATGGTCTCTTGTGATCAAATACAGTTCTATTTTTTTTTTTTATCTTCAGAGTGAAAATCCTTGAACTCTGCCCTACAAAATAGAGGGTGAATACAGCTGTACTGTATTACAGCAAATTTGGCTTTGTTGCCAGAATTCCTTTTGCCTTACATTGAAACTGTTTTCCACCATTTCAAAGATTTTAGGGGGCATGAAGGCAAGAACCAGCGCTGCCTCCCAGAGTGCTAGACAAATGATGTGTGCCTTATGAAAATTTATTAGCGCCATCTGTTTGTAAGCACCACCTCAGTTATTCTAATCATTCACTCCAGTGCTTTGATTTTCCAAATCTGGTGTCATTGTACCACCAGGCAAGTTTTCAGTGATAATCTAACACTATGCAACTTTTATTTTCTGCTATTTTATATTCTTGTATTTATTTTGGCTCCCAAATGTGGAGAAATATTGGTTGTTTGGCTCAAAACCAAACACAGTTTAAAATGGGAAACATTTAAAAATAGTTCTGTTTCTATGTAGTAGAATAAACAAGACACACTTCTAAAACAGCCACAACCGCAGAATCATGGAATAATTTAGGGTGGAAGGAACTTCTGTAAGTCATCTAGTTCAACTCCCTGCTCAAAGAAGGCCTCAGGTTCCTCAGGGCCACATCCAGCTGAGTCTTCAACACCTCCAAGGACATAGATTCCATAACATCTCTGGGTAACCTGCTCCAGTGTTTAGCATACTTCTGTTTAACAAAAAAAATAATCCTAATATCTAATTGGAATTTCCCATGTTCCAGTTTTTGCCCAGTGCCTCTAGTAAAAATATTGTGCACTTCTGCAGAAAATCTGTCTTTGTATCCTCTGGTCAGACAGCTGTGGGCAATGTGAGATCCTTTCTCATGACAGATGACATGAAACACTCGAGTTCCTAGCTACGAAATTCACATTAATAAATACTCTGAATGATGAAAGTAGGTGCCATATAAAGAGGGCAACAAAGAATACCTTGTTAGGGGAGGGTAAGCTAAATGCCTTGCATAGAGTTTTGTCATTTGCAAATGATGTTCCCTGATTAATTATTTTTTTCAAAGGATTATTATGCCTATGCTCTGTAGACAAGTCTAACATTGCTTCAGAAGAAGAGGCTGTCAAAATGCAGGAGTTAATTTTGCAAAACACAAACATGCATGTCTATCTACAAAAACCTAACTCATAAGTTTTCAACTTACACCTTCAAGCTACTTCCACTTCAAGAGGGTAACTTTTTTTAGGTGTATCAACATTCTTAACAGAATACACACAGCAAATAAAATACCACGAACTGTAACTCCCCTATGTACTTCTTTCAGATCTGGGGTGATTATAATTTCTATTAAATGATAATAGAAATTCACTACTAAAGGAGTACGAGTAGCTGAAATATGCAGGAGGGAAATTCCTCAATACTGGTGTTCAGCTGAAGGCAGTGACTCCATAGGAAGAGATGCACTGTGAGGGCCCTGGGTCAGCCCCATCCCTTCCTGTGCCCTTTCTCACAGTGCTCTTTCAAGATTACTGACACCTTTTTCTCCAGTTGCTATGCACATTTAGTTTTACTAATGCTTATCAGAAATATGCTGGTCTTAACTGATATAAGCTAAACAGATACTTCTCAAGGAAAATTGTTAGAGCATTTATATTACAAAACTACACAGATTTTAAAACTTCCTTTGCCAGTTCCTCTCTGGTGATCACTACAGTTCAAGCTGAGTTATTAAGTCATCAGTACTTTAGGATCAGTTAGGTCAATGCAGAGGTAAAGATGTTGTTATCAGCAATTCCAGCTTCTATGTATCTACACAAATAATTGTGCAAAAGGGAATTTGTTGCTCACATGCTGCCATCTGTTTCACCTGTTTTCAGGTCAGTCAAGCACTTTTTTGAAGTTCCACTTCCATCTATATCACTATCTCCCTCACAAGGCTCCTTAAACATGCTGATTTAAAATAATGTTTTATTGGACTTAGTAGAGTAACTATCCTTATTTTTAGGGTGCAAAGCTGAAAAGAGTCTGGATTTAAATTTGGGATGCCACTTCAGTGGTCCAACCCCCAATTCCAGCTTTCGTTCTGCAGGTCATCTTCCATTTTTTGTTAAAATAGGAAACAAAACTGAAAACAAGAAAGAAAACTGTTGTTTGAAAATAACCAAGCCTGCAGCTCTGATGGAAAAGGGAACGGGAGTTAGACTTCTGAAAACTTCTTTGGAATGACTTAAAACAACCTGACCCTGGCTACCCCTGTGAGATACTGTTTAATTTTTATTTTAAACCTTGGAAAATTCAGCTCCTTTATGTGTCCAGTCAGTAAACTTAGTTTGGTGTTTGAAGGTAAAAATTTAGTTTAAATAGAATTCAATATTGAACAATTCAACATTTTTGAAGGATAGGGACAAAACCAAGCCTATTCATTATTTTCAATGCATAATGCCCTCTGACACTCCTTCAACTTGAATCATTTTTGATAGATATGCCTTTTAAAATAAACAGCACACAAACTTAAAAGGACAAGATAAAAACTCCTTGTTAATAAAACAACCTGAAACCTTTATTTCAATTTAGATTATGTATCACTTATTTGCAGTAGGATAAAGCTTAATTTGGATCTGATATCTTTAGGTTCTCCAAGGCCTTGTTCCGCTGGCCATACTCTCAAAGCTCCTTCTTGTTGTTTTTTTCCAGACTGGCCTGGCATGTATTTTTCTGGGCTGATGTAACTTCACCTGGACCGAGCTGATGAGACAGTGACTACATCTTGCCCAGAAGGGCTGTATTTCCCTCCTGGCTCCTTCTCCTGTCCAAGGAAACAAGCCCAAGGCAACTCCACCCAGGCTGGGCTATGAAGAAAACTGTGTCCTCGCCAAAGAACCTGACAGATTCTGCATAAATATGTTCAATAAAGGTAAGCAGAAGACTGTGGGGAGCAAGAAGAGTCTCCCAAATTTTCTAGGTCTAGCTCTCTTTTAAGCCTTTAAAGAGCATTAGCCAATGCAAACACCACGAGAGAAATGTGGTGTTTGGACACAGCCACCTATAAGGTGGTCATATTTTAGAGCTGATCAGCTGAATAAAAACATAGACTTCCTTCAACAACAGCTCCTCAACAGGAAAAGCTCAACGAAATACTAAGAACTCGAGCAGGTGAAGAATTCAAATGCTGTTGGTCCGGCTCTACCCACAAACTATAAGCAGATTGAAGTGATTGGTATTAAAGACCACAGACCTTAATTCAAGAAGTGTCTTATAACTATGTTCATGAGCAGGCAGTGCATTATCACTGCCATTACCTGCTTAATTGCAGGTAGTGTTTAGCATCACCACTTCCTTAATCCACTTTTCATTTACAAATATCAATGCACTTTTGAAGAATCAAAAATCAAAGGCGTAATGAAAAACACTATGTGGAACTGCAGTTGCCTTTGCTTCTGCAACAAGAGTGAAGATGCTACACTTTACAATCCAGGATATTAGTATTTATTACTGAGTGCACAGATAATCTGCTGCATGGGTTAGCATGTACCCAGGCTGTAGTGAGGACTCATTTCTTACAGGCAGTTTGGAGGCTGTTTCTCACATGTGATCACCATCTATTACATCACAATACGTAATTTTTTTTCACTGTGTGACTACTCATCTGGGGATCTTTTGAAATACTTTGGGAGGAGTCATTCAAAAGAAGAATAGGAAAATAACTGATGGCATGAAAGCATAATTTCTACTGTGTTAGAATAAGGCAGCTTCAAATTAACGTTAAAAAAACCCCCAAGCAGTAATAAATTGAAATCTGCACGTTTATCTGTATTCATAGAACAAAATAGGTAGTCATATACTGAAATCGTCTTCTGTGATAACTATTCCCTTATTTGCCATAATCCAAGCAGTTGAAAGAGCAAGTCTTTAGCTCAGTATTCTGTAACATTGACTTAGATGATTTTAAAGCTAACTTTGTTTTACCTCTTTTGATTCAGCACATGGTTGTTTTTACAGGACAAAACTGCTTAAAGATAGCAGCATTTAGACAGCTAGCAGGATTTACAAGCTATACTAACAGAATAAATTTGAAACCAGCATGTACTTCCAACTGTTCAGTTGTAAATTAATCTATAAGCTTCAGAATCACTGTGTCTAGGTATGTTCCAAGATTGCTACCTTCTCTATTTTAAATCTGAAAAGCTGGCTCCCAGTCCTTTTATGCATAATTCTCACTTCTAAAAAGATCTCTTATCACTAATACATAAGTACATAGAGCACTGCAAAACAGACCAACTTGATACAATCCAGGAAAAAGTCAATGACTAGAGGTACAGAGTATGTCACCCAGGGAAAAAGCCTGAATAAATAGGAGTCATCCAGCTTAGAGAAATATTACATAGATAGATATGAAGACAGTACTCAAATATATGAGACAATCAAACAAAGTCCTGAGGAAAAGCAGTATGAGGTTCTGCTCCATATCTGTGAAGATATGAAACTGTAGCAAGGAAGAGATCCGGAAAACCGATACAGGCAGCGATGCTCTGGAATAGACTGTCTCAGGAGTAAGAACAAGTGGTAAAAATGGGTTCAGGAAGTCCATTTCAGCCCTATGTTTCCTTGTAAAAATGAGTGTTTTTCCACTTGAAGACTACTACTTTTCTTCTGCACCTCTAAGTATGCACCATAAAGCCTCAAGGAGGGCTGCCTTTCTCAGTGCTATGCACGAATTCCAATATCCTATTCCTATCTCTAACATTTAGAAAATAAAAATCGGATAAGGCATGATCTCTTCAGTATATAGATAAGCATAAGAGAACTGCTGGGGAGAAGCAAGATTAATTTGTCACATGAGAACAGAAAAATATCTCAGTGCAATTGCTTGAGTAAAGGCAAGAAAGAGCATCCAGGAAACCGCAAGCTGTTCCACCTAAGCTGAGCCCCAGGAATAGCCACACCTATGCACATGATGAACAAGAGGGTGATTTGGAACAACCAGAGCAAACTTACCAAGGCCAGGCTGTCTGGCAAACCCCACTGCCTTCTGTAATGTTATTACCGGCTTTGCACACAATGGGAAAGGGGTGAATGTCATTCACTTCAACTTTGGCACCGTTTCCACAGGTAACCTTCCTGTCAAACTGAAGAAATGCAGACTGGATGCATACATTACAGGGCAGATGGAGAACTGGGCTCAAAGAATAGCAGTCAGTGGTTAAAAGTCCAAAGTGCCCTTTGACAGTCTTTCTGGTTCTTGAGCAATAGCCAGTGTAATTCCTACACTCATTTCAGTGAGGGAGAATTTTGTGCTTGGTGTACACCGGGGAAAGAACTTGGGTCGGGCAAATAGAAGCAGATGAGTTGTCCATAATGACCTGCTTTGAAATTGAAGGACAACAAACTAGATTGAGATTTCCATTCAGAAACAGGTGAAATCTTATTTATAAATCCCCCAGTTATGCTGGGTATAGTTGAAGCATGAATCTTTAAAGTAATATGCATTAAAAGATGGAAATGGAATGGGATTATCCTTTCTCTGAAGTCACAATGGTTTTTCACTTCCAGCATTTGAACCATCATATGACCACACAAAATATCTGAGTTCTCTGCTCAAAATAACACCCAAGACATATAGGACTGCAAATAGTGCAAGGATTAATAGCTCTGGATGGGCCCTTGGCAATGGTGCTTGCAATATTCTGTGTGTTAACTTTGGAATAAATTCCCCACTTTTTAGAGGCAGACAGATGATAAAGCAATTAAATATCTGAAGCACACATAAGAATTCTTAGGTGGTGTTGTATATCAAATGCTAAACTCAGAAAGAGTAAGAAAATTTCATCAGTTAACAAAAGCAGTGCTGAAATACAAAATTCTGTTGTGCTTTGACAACTACAATTTGGGCTTGTCAATGCAGTCAAGTTTGTCAACAAAGCTTTTAGCCAGTTGCTCCCTTTCTGTTTAGAAAGCTATAGACACAAACAAACAAACAAACAAACAAAATTTAAATTAAAAAAAAAATGCTCTGTGTTTCCAAAAGAGCAGTCAAAATAAAGTAGTTTCACTTATGTTCTTGGTCTCCAAACTGAACATTCTCACACATGTCTATGACACTTGCTGGATACAGCCCAGTCCTATAAGGATTGATTCCAACTGCACATAGTTTTTCCAGCTGGAAAATGTATCTCATCTTGCACCATTAGCTGAGACACATCTCAAGACCAATGACCTGGCTTCTTACTACTACTACAAAAAAACCCCAAACAAAAATCCCAATAGATTAAGAAAAAATCAGAGGTGATCCTTTTTATCTTCTATATTGTTCCATATTCTGAATTTGCAGAGATCATAGGAAAGAGTCTACAGTTCAAACACATCCGGAGAAAGAAGCAAAAAATTGCCAGTACATCCTTAATTTAAAAAAGTACTAATAAATACTTCATAATTTTAGAATGTATTATCAAATTCCTAAATTTGACAGAAATTCTTTTTCAGCACTATGAACACATTTTGAAGCAGATGCATTGTTAACTTGCCTTAAGAAAATTAAAATATGAAGTAAATGGTTCTAAATCAGTGGATTGGAGAAAATAAGGGACACTAACCCCAGTAAGTATACAACATGTAAAATAAAAGCTATGTGTATGATTATGGGAGTACTAAGATAAGACAAATACGCATTTTTGCTACTGAAAAGGTGTTTCATCTTTTCTCCCACATGTTTCCCTTCCTATCCAGGATATAGCAGGCAAAATAGAGTTTATATTCTCTGACTATATTTCCAAATTCTTTATCTGTTACATCACCTGGTCTATTTTCACCACATTGCCTTTTATCTATGGAGATGAAAGAAAGCTGCAGGAAGTAATATCTGTTTCCAACCCATATTTCTATGTCTATATTTACTTTTTCTTTTAATGGATTCTCCAGCCAGTGTTTTATTGAAAGAAAAATGCCGATAAAGAATACTATCAGCTACAAAAAAGGAAGGCTTGTGATAATTTTGGGGTGGGATAGGGGCATGTACATCTATGCACAAGACCATCAACGAAGCATTCTTTGTTTGCCTGACTTTGCATTTTCACTTGTACTTCTCTCAGGCATGTATCCAACTGCTCATGGAGAATTTATGGTATGTGGGAAGCTATGTCTCTCTCATTACTGATCTTGTAACCCAGTGTGCAGTAGATTACAGTAATTCCCAAGGAATGCTCTCTGACTAAGAGCATATTAAGTGCATAAATATTGCTTCATGACTTCACAGGTTTAAACCTAGATGGTCTTTCCTGTGTCAGTTTTGTTTGACAACTGACAAGTGTTTTAATACTAGGAAAACAAATTAATGGAAAAAGAAATGTAGAAAGGGTAGGTCATGGAAAAAATTATTCACAATGCCTGAAATTTCAACAGAGGCATAAATAAGATTACCTATTCTCCATATGTGGTGGAGCATTTGTAATTTTTCTTCACCCTTAATACTATGAGCAATCTCACATTGTCTTCAAATAAGTATACTTAATAGCATATGATGTCCCCTGCTAATTTCTGTAGGTATTTCTGAGTGGAAAGAGAACATAATAAACATCTGTTACATTACTGAGAAGCTGCTTTCTAAGAATTCATGGCTGTACATTAACAACATACTAACGCTTTTATCAACTGCCAAGTTACTAAAATTGTGAGAGTACAGGGGATTGATAAAAGCATGGAAGACTAAAAGAAGTAATTTTTAATGCAAAGCATTTACCAAAAATGAGCAAGATCCGACACTGCCTTTGTTTGTGTGTGCACGTGCAAGCCTCAGTGTACTAGAGAGTCTATGTGAAATCACACTCAGGACTTGCTGACTTAAGCCTAAGTGCAAGTTACGCCTAAGTATAGACTTTCCATTGGAGCAAAAATCCCCAAATCCATCAACAATTCAAAAGAAGTTCTTTAGCTAAAAATAATTGCATAATGAGTATTTCAGTCTTTTGGAAAAAAAATAATCTTATTTATTATATTTTTGCAGACTTGATAAACAAAGGACATAAATTAACTCCTACTCCACAATACCGAGTCACATCAGATTTATCAACTACTAAGGAGCACTGAACAACCAACACAAGAAAGGAGACTTTTTTTTTATTAGAATTGCCAGTTTTTGTGTTCCTCATAACTAAACCAAAGAGCAGGGAGAAATGCTGAAGAGAAGCAGTATTGATGCTTGTCAGATCACAGCTAAAAGCTGGTGCTCATCAGTAAGGTAGCAACTAAGGAGCTGCCACTGTGAAGCAATTTCATAGTCCTGTTCACAACAGTAAATAGCTGCTAATAAGCTTTATGACAAAGGAAGGAGGCCTATTGATTCAAGCTGAACATGAAACCCCATCACTTTTACCTGAGTCAGCTCTTCATCAAACTAAGAGAATTCATGGTTCTTAGCCCGCCTGCAGCCATTTCCCTAACTGTGCAACAAGCTGTGCACTGTGCTATAAATAAAAACTGCCCTGCCATTTAATCCAACTACTTCAGTGTTTGTGTTAGCCACATGATGGAACTCTGCCAAAAGGTTCAGGTCAGACAGTAGAGTTTTCTTCCTATTATTGGTATCCCAAAGCCCAATTTCTTACCAACTTTCAGGCTATTGCACCCATGCCTTTTTCTTCAGCATACATTTGTGCATGTTGTACAGACACACTGAGATTTCAAAAGAAAAGTCGTAAGCGATAAGGTCTGCAAGTTTTGTAATTTTCTCAGTGTGCATTTTTCTTGTTCATGTATAGGCTTGAACTGTGGTAATGAGGTAATCTAAACTGCCAGAAAATGTTTTAACTTCGAAGTCAGAAAACAATCTTCTGGGACATTTCAAGCTTACATATTCGTATTTTTGAACCAGCCACAATTTTATGTGTTCTAAAATTACTCTAGACTTTTACAT
The DNA here is from genome assembly GCA_013397565.1 of Ptilonorhynchus violaceus. Lineage (NCBI taxonomy): Eukaryota > Metazoa > Chordata > Aves > Passeriformes > Ptilonorhynchidae > Ptilonorhynchus > Ptilonorhynchus violaceus. Next base: position 187,779 of record VZRJ01003222.1, read on the forward strand.
CATAGAAAGAAAAATTAAAGTGAATAATTAATATAAAGCAGATATTGTAAGCAGCTGACAAAGGCAGAAAAGTCTTTTCCAAATGCGAGTTTAAAAATAATGTTATCCCACATACACTCTCAGTCCTTTAAAATTGGCCAGGTTCCCAAAGTATTAATTATGTAAACTCATATCAAGCATTCTGTGGCCATTTATAGATTCATAAACTAATGCCACAACTGCAGGTGATTGGAAAGAATCTTTTACCGCTTTATTGAATCATGCTTTTCCTGAGCAGATTTCAAGCATAATGCAAAACCTCAGAACTACATAAAAATGCAGAAACAGCCTACAAAACATTTCCCTTGTACTTTGAGAATCCATTTTGCCATTGACTCTTTGGCTTGAATAAGAGTATAGAATTACAATTTCTTATTAAGTACAGACAATGACATTCTAGTGTTAGCACACCACACAAACACACACGCAAAATAAATAAAAATCAAATCACGCACAGAGGTTTAGGCACTTCATTGAGCTGGGGTTTATCAAAGTGGATTTATCCACATGGAGCTCTGATGCCTGATGACATATTTGTTCAAGGTAAACAGGATTTATACAAGAGCCATGGCTACAATTAGCCTAAGAAAAATTGTGGATTCACTTACCTCATTTTTTTTTTCCAGAAGACACTAAATAATATTAGATTATTGCAAAGTGATGGATCTCAGCAATGACTCTAAAGCATTTTAGAGAACACAGGTTAGATTTTGTCAACCAACCTCTGAAAAAGTGCAGTAAACGCTCTCCTCTGGACTGGCAGAAAAATAGTTTTCCTCTAATAAAAAAGCATTCCCTATCTCCCTGCCTTTAGATCTAGAATCTCCATAGCTAGTGCCTCAACTTTTTACCAGCATTTTATTCAGCAGCTCTGCAGTGGTGAATACCTTGTGTTGATATTTCTAATGCAACCATCATTCCATAACCTTGCCCGGATATCTGCATGCCTTGGTGACATCACTTTGCTTAAGCGGTGAGTGTGAAAACATTCAATTCTGTGACCATAATCACAAACATGACTTCATAAATAGTAGAAGTTCACTTGGTGGTTCAAAACTTGACCCATTTTTTCTTCACCTTGATAAGACACACACTGGTCTGCTCAAGAGGGGAGGTTTAGAGTTGATATAGCCAGAGTAAAATGGTACATGATTGTTATGTTTTGAGGGATGGCTGTACTGGAAAAGCTGGCCCAGGCCTTGCCCACACAAAGGTTTGATTCATGATGCTCCCAGTAGTCATCTTCACAACCACTATTCTCACAGCAAAATAAGACAAATACATATTTCGCAAAGCAAACTCACATTACATACACGTTGTCCTGTATTGGAGAAAACCCAACTTTTAACTAAGAGCATTTGAACTAAGGCCTGTCAGGCAAGTCTGAGTGGCATCTGGCCTGTTTCCAGCTGCCCTTTTCCACTTGGGAAGATACTGCAGACTGGGCTGTTTTGCTAATGGCACCTATTTTAGGCTGCAGCCTTTAGAGAACATGAATACCTGCTTCTGTTCTCACCAAGATTCACCACGCCAGTGAGTAAGATTCCAATCATCTCTTGCAAAAAGCAGTAGTCAAGAATGTTCCACAGCAACAAATTTATCTTGCTTACAAACAATTGCAAGTCTGGACCTGAATTTCCCCAAGGAAAAGAAATCTACTAGGAGCTGCGTGAACAGTTCTGACTATGGCAGGTCACTGCTAGCCATTTTTTCCCCCTGGAGCAGACAGATCTTTTTGTTTGCAATGCAGTGTGTAGTGCACACCTGGTAAGTCCAAACATGCCAAAGAAGCCTCAAACCCATTGTCCATTCACTGTATCATCAGTCAACACATATACAGACTATACTAGCCGTATACAGTAGGTCTGGGCCAAGAGCAGCAGGAGGATTTACCCTATAGCTCTCCCCTCAAGTGAATTATGGAGCTTGTCCTGCTGGAACAGCTAGATTCAAAGATTGTATGAAGGAGGGCTGAAAAATAATGTTGAAGAAGAGATACTTAGGAACACAAAAATTGAAATGAAGACATGGAAGGTTATATAGATTATCCAGCAGTGAGATCATTTTGGAGGCGTTCATATGCAATGGAATTTAATTCTGGCGGAATCCACCCATATGTATCATCACAATGTTGCACCACTGCCTCTGCCAATATAAAAATGGAATTCTGGTATTACAGATTATCTTTGAACTCAGAAGCCTGACACTCAGTACTGGGTTTTGATATGTTTATGTGCAAGCCTAGGACACAACTGTCTGCATGATAAGATAACTTTGATTAAATGAACTGCTATAATGGTTACATTCTTAGTGGCTGTTTCCATTTTCAGCGAAGAATGAGCCAAATTTGCCATGACATATCTAGTGACTGAAAACCCTAGTCACTCTATTACACCAGATAAAGGATCACTTTTAAATTTCTCATTGGGCTTGTCACTTATGTGCCATTAAACATAAGAAAAGTATTTCACAAAAAAACCCCCCAATTAATTTTGCACTTCTTTTTCCAGACACAACAAAAAATGAAGTCAAATAATTTAGTTCAAACTGGCTGTCCTTCATAAGAATGTTTTTTTAAGGTTAATGCATTGTGCATTTTGAAAAACAGTTCCCAGAAAAGCGTGTTGTAAACCATGGGGAAAGAAATATATAAACCATGTGTCATTTCACTCCTTTTGGGATATTTTGATATGCTAGCTTCAATGCGTGTTCAAAATCTCACAACTTTCGGGAGACTTTTCCCTGTCTTACAACTTTTGCCCTGCTATCCTACAGCTACCAAAGGGGTGCTGCTGGCGGGAGGGGAGAGGGCAGCACAGAAGTTTAAGGTTTGGCTGTTGCAATGTAATAACTGTGATACATTGAAATAACTCTACATTGTTTTAACTGTTTGACACTAGTAAATGAAAACACATGCTGAGTTTATCCTCCGCTTAGTAAGACGTATTACATAACATAGCAGAGCCAGCAAACTTAGCTATGAATAAAAGTAGCCTATTCCCTTCACAAATGTCAAAGTTTGGGAGTCTACTCTAAATACAGCATTCACTTTCAAAGGGATGTCAGTTATAATTACCTTAAGTACAAATATTAGCTAGTAGCTATCTACAATATCAGATCAAACATATTCACTACTTCCAAACAAAGAAATAAATCCTCAGTGTAAAACTATTATTTTTTCCCACGTATCCCCACAGTTGACAACTGTAGATACAAGAAAGTTTTGGATCTGGTTTTCCCTACAGGAGTCTGTAAATCAGGCTTTTTCACATGGTCCCCTAAGAAATGTCAAGTCTGTATCCTTTTTCCCTAAGAAGGCAGCAACCAGGAGGAAGGGGAATTAAGGTTTCCTGAGCCCTTCCTGGACAGCAGAGCATGACAGGCCTGAGTCCTGGAAAGTAGAACAAGGATGGACCTGAATTCCACTGTACCTGATGACTAATTCAAATAGTAAAAAACCACAGTGGTCAGAAACATGTCCAAAAATCCTCTGAAAACAAACCAGAAAAACATTCAGACTAAGTTCTTTAATAACTTCATTAAATGGCAAGTTTATAAGAAGGGATCAACCCCAAATTCTTTTCAGCTCTAACAAAGTAAAACAGAGCATGAAGATAGACAAAAGCTATCGGAAACAGAGATTGTAGTGAAAAAACACATTTCCATCCACATCTGTGTTGTAACTGGAAAGTCAAGTGACAAAATCAAAAACATGAAATGCTGTTTTACCAAACACTAAGAACTTGTTCCACAACTGTTGCCTTCAACACTTGTATCAGCTCCAACTGGAAAGATGTCAGCAAAACACGGTTTACAAGGCAGTACAGTCTTGTGGATTATGTTCTGTAACTTGTTTATTCTTGATTCTGTGGCTTTGCTTTCTCATCTCTGTCTCAGATCCGGGATGCTCTGCTTACCAACTCGTTCTCTAAAGACAAGACTTTTTGTCTGCACTCAATTCCTGTCTAGGGAGACAACACTGCAATCTTTAAGAATGGAATCTTTCTGTTACGCAAAAACATAAAAATTAGAGAAAGTATGAAAAGTTATAACTCTGAAACCTATGCATTGCAACTGTTTCCACCCATCAATAAAGAACACCAGTGTTGAACTAAAGAACTATATTTGTTGGATGGCGCTGACATAATGGCATAAGGGAAGAGACAGAAAGAAGCGGAAAATTTCTAATGAAAAGAAAACTTTTGAAACGAGACAAAGTTGAAGGGACAGTGACTCAAATACTGGATGAAAGATCATCCCTTATTGTACCATCACCTCCCGCTCTGCTGCTCTGTGATCCCTCACATAGTATCCACAGGCATTGACTCCAGAATTTTCTTTGCAGCTGATCCCTCAGATGAAACACAAGCACAATTGTAAAAAAACCCACTGCCTCCGTAATAAAACACAATACCCACCAATCTTCCTTTTCCAATTATATTGTCTTTACTTCTTTTTCTTCTTATTATTATTATTCCAAAAATGCCTTAATCTTTGAAGTCAAAATAATGAAAGAAAGAATTCGTCAATAAAGAACACTCTTTTGAGAACAACATTTTCTTTTTTCATCCTAGTAAAACAGACACTTGTGGAGGTGAAAGTACAAAAATATATGGGAAAAGAGAGTAATTTCTGTTCCAACCTCCTGACCAGCATATTTGCACAGTCTCTCAAACAGCTCTGGAAGTCACTGTATTGGCTCTGTTCCTTTGCAGCTGCAGGAGGCAAGATGTTCCTTCCACCTTGTACCACTGAAAAGAAATCCCAGTCCATGAGACCAGGGGTCAGTGTGTTTCACCTCCTGGAGAGAAGATTTGAGCACTAGAATTCCAAAGTGCTGGTAAGAATGGCAAGATTTACTCTGACAACCTGTTTCCACAAGTACCTGCACCACCAGAAAGCGAGTATGGCTAGATTGTTCTCCTTCAAGTTGTGAACTTGATTCAACTGTTCCCCAGAGAGCAAGAGTGACTCAAGCCTCAGTTACATACTTTGTGACTCAAATTCCAGTGAATTCCTGTGGTCTTTAAGTTTGCTTAGTAAGGCAGGATAGCCCTCTTGAAAGAATATTATCACCACATATCTTCATTTTTAAAATACTTTAAGATCCAAATATACTCTTTGCTTATGAAAAAAGGAAAGTACTCTCCCTCTCTGTACTCCCTATCGAACAAGACAGTTCTGCAGAAGACAATCCTTTGAACATTTCTAGATAACAGCTAAGTACTAACACACTTGCTTTTTCAATGCAATTCTTTGTAAATAGTAACCAGAGAGGCAGCTACAAACAAAAGAATTAGACTGATATTTCCACGCTGCAATGAGAGAATCTTGAAAAAGCTATTTCACTGAAAAGAAATGAAGTTTCCACCTGCAGCTTTATGCATTTGGAAAACAGAACTTCACTTCTGCAATGTTATTTTAGGACAGAAAAAAAAATGCATGCCAGAGTTAATCTTGCAGTGGATTAGAAGCTTTGTCTGAATTTCACAGTTAGCATAAACTTAGAGCCACTATTCTACAGTAGTGTGCAGAAAGTCCAGTGAAACCATTTAGAAAAGACAAGCGCAGGAAAGTTCCTTCCCTCAATGTAGGCAATATATGCAAGATTTCTCTCTGTTCATCGTAGTCCTCCTATATGACAACTACCACAATAGTTTACTTATAAGTCCTTTTTTGATAAAACTAGAGTCTTAGCGTCAAACCTGACTTAAACTGCAATATCTGTCTATTACTCGGAATATCACATGAGGAAAGAAAAAACCCCGAAATCTTGAAGAAAAGAAAAGTCTGTTAAGGAGGGGTGGGGGTGGAAATTCACCTCTACTCCCCAAAACACCCTTAGGTTCCTTTTCTATGAAACAGAATCTCCTAGGAAGCTGTCAAAATGCTTATTTCTTAATAGACATTCTCATAACTAAATCACACCTTCCTTTAAATGTCAGTGGGTGCAGGAAAATGCAGATGTAAAATGCAGCACAAAGCACAGTGCACCCAGGCAAGCACTTCCACAAAGTGAGAGCAATACGTGCAGTACAGAAACAGTTGTGAAATTGCTGCTTTAATGCCAAGGCACTACAAAGTGTTTTACAATCCAGATAGAGAAATATTCTTTTAATTTTATGCTATGACTGTTCTTCCTGCAGCAAGCAATAAAATACTAGTAAAATGCCAATGGTACGTGTGTCATATTAGCAAGGAAGAGAAGAGATCGCTGCCAGCTTTGCAAATCTACTGTACTTCCAGACTCTAGGAGAAAGGAATAGTTGAACAAATATTCACACAGGTTTAGAGGGTTTTTTCTTCTTGTATAAATTTCAATCAATCATATTTCTCTCCCTCAAAATGCAAGCAACCCGACCTAGAGTAGTCAATTCCTACTAAACTGTTAAGGATGGTTCTAAAGGCAAAGCATACAAGTTCTTTCAAAGACGAAACCGAAATCCTCCACCAGCAACACAGGGTGCTTCTAAGTCACGTTTTCTTTAAGACCTTAAACCACAGACCTGCACAATGCTGTCCGAATCACTATAAAATCATTAAATACAGTAGCTCTGTTTCATGGTGCTTCTCACTAGAGTCACCAGATACCATGAAAACTTTTGAGCTTATTTTATTCAAGAGCTTTAAGGCTGCTCTGTTATACCTGGACTTTGTCCTTTTGACTGACCTTCTTTCATATTTTCTATTATTTTTAATCATTCCTAACATGTTGAAAGCGTATTTCCATAGCAAAACACAGGCATTAAAAACCCGAAAGCCCCACAACAGCAAAACAAACAAACCCCCAGAAAGTTGTCATAGCTACTTGCCTCTTGGCAATTTCTGAGTATTTCCCAGGTTTAGTGCAATATATCCACAGAAAAGAAGACAGACAAATCTTGACATCATGGTCACAAACCCAACCTCGCACTGGGAATGATTCTGACAGGTATCACACAGAAGTTCTGCAGCTGCATTTAAGTGAACCGTTCTCTCTGTGACAAGAGGCAGCAACACTTTGACACGATCTTAGTTTACACAGTGGGAGGAGACAGGATGACATCATTCACTCCCACTGCAAAAGGAGAATTAGCATAAAAAAAATATTATCAGGCTCCCCCTACAATAGTCTTCTGGGTTTTGTTACAAGGTCTTTTCCAACACTAAGGGTAAGAGATTACCATTTTATTACTTACATTTCATGGAAATAAAACCAAGAATATCAAACTTTCTATTAACTGAAAACTGATCTAAGAGACATTTTCACTGTTTTATCCAAGAAAGCTGGACTTAAACTGCAAAAACAGCATTTGCAGTACTCAGAGAACTGTTTGCTATATTGACCTCAGTATTTTTGCAATCTCAACATTTTTTTTAAGGTTAATTCAGGCTACTTGTGGCTTTCCTCCAGGCAAAATAAATACTAGTTTAATTTGACATGACATTATAAACAGGCATGGTAAATATTTATTCAGCAAAAGAACTGGATTTGAAAAATCTAAATGTCATTTTTTCACTTGTTTTGGCAATTTCAAAATACTTTATAATTTCCCCTTTCATAAGTGTCTGGTGAGTCAATGGGCACAATGCACATTGAAATTAATAAAGCAAAGCATCTCGTTCCAGGAGCTAGATGTTCTCACCAGTTACATAACCTTAAATAGAAAAGAAATTCCATTTTTCCATTAAAAGCTGTTTCATTCCATGTTTACAACAATGCAAGTAAGCACAACATTTGGTCCCACTCACAAGTGAGAAGATGGGAAGGAAAGGGTGAAGTGGAAAAAAGGGAAGCTATAAGGAATTATTTAGTCTCTGTATCTGGAAAACTTCCCAAAGAGATTAAAACCATTCAGCTAAGTAGTGATCTCTCTTTCCCTCTCTCCCTAAAAATAAAAACCAAAAAACCAAACGAGAAAAACCCAAAACAAAGAAAACCCAAAACAATCCCCAAGGGGAGGGAAAAAAAAATTAAGCAAAAACAAACCCAAAAGAACCATCAACAACCAAACCTAAATACATCTATTGCTTACAATATGTGAAGTTCTTCAGTATGCTTGGTCTGGTCCCACTCCTCACTGGTCAGGACCTGACACAGTTCTACTTTCATAGTGTTTATAAGCAGGGAAAATCACAGCATTTGTAGCTGGACTGGGTAGAAACAAAGTAGTTTAAAATAAAAAGATAATATGTTAAAGCCTACAGAAGCATTTCTTACAGATCAGATGAATCGTGTATTTAAAAAGACCCCATGTACGCCCATAATTCAGTAAGAACTTCACAACAGAAGCCAACAGTAATGGTGCTACAGACAAACTTGAGGAATTTCAAGCTCTTCTAATCAATATGGATAGCACACAGCTATAACACCACTGGCAGAATTCAGATCCTCAATATGAACACTCTGAACAGGTAAATGAGACAGGTACAATTTGGATGAAATAAAGAGATGTTTAAAAGGCTGTACAGTTAGACAGAGGTCTCACAAAAACACCACACCAAGAGACTTTCAAATGGCAGGAAGACGGATACAGAGAGCAAATGCACCATTCTTCTTTTTTATTAAGTTGAAATACCGTTTTCAAAAATGCTCCAGAAACCATATTCTGGGTTTTTTCCTTCAAAATTAAAAAGAAGAAATCAATCATTTGATGGAACAGTCTCTCAGATGGGGTAATGGGAAAAAATTGCTCCATGGTCACACAGAGCTGTCTTTGTATTAGTGTAAACTGGACTCTCCTAGTTCGTCTTATGGCAAATTCACTTTCCTTCTAAAGATTACACAACACCTTTCAAAATAAGGCATGAAGGCCAACTTCAATTCAGAAACATCTCAGCGAAACAAACATATTAGTTATGTGGCTACCTCACAACCTCTCAGAGATAAATATTGCCCCATCCCTGCTTTCACAACTACTCTGCTACCGGTTCCACCTTACTTCTTCCTCCTTTGTGCGTTACCTGACCATGTCTTCTCTGCTTAGGTGTTCCATATGGACATTCAACCTTCCCCTGGAGACACTGCAGACTATCCAAGGCCCTTTCCCTCTGATCATTCCTGTAGAACACAGCTCTTCTCAGCCCAGAGTTCAAAAACCTGTGTCAAGATGCATTTTCTTCTGTCTTACCAAGGATATGCTTCGTCAGGGACAATTATGGTTTGACAGGTAGATGCAAGTGTAAATTTCCATTAAATATATGCCAAGAGTACAAAAATTAGTTACATAATATCCTCTTACACTTTTCCAATGTGCTCCCCACATCTGCACCATCCGCAGGTGATACATAGATAATCACTGATTTTGTCCAATTATTTTCTTACAGGACTAACCTTTCCTAGGAAACCTCTGTTACATGAAAAATGAAAAAAAAAAAAATTAGTTTCTGCTTTCCTTTTTCCTAAATCCTCCTGCCATTTCAATGGATGTTGACTACTGCAGTGCAAAACCAAACATGGGAACATAAGGGAGTTCCTGGGACTTCAAACACTATCCTGCACTATTGGATGCTTCCATAATGCTGTTCAGGTACCCAATTTCTCCTCTTGTTGGGAGGCTGCTTCACAAGCTCCATTGAAACAGAGACAGAATCTGATTTCAGTTCACAAAGTTACATTCCTCAGGGTTCTCCCATTCACACAAACCTGGAACTACATAACCCATCCTTTGACTCCTCAGAAGGAAGATATTAAACAAAGAACACTCAGTTACTGACAGTTTTGTGTTACACCTTTAGCATAAAAGGCAAGAATATTGAGCTAAGTGCAGTAATGAAAAGTCTCAAACAGATCAAACAGGAAAAGACAAAACCTCTGATCCTCTAGTGACTCCTCCTTTTCAGCACCAAATTAATGTTTAAGTAACAAAGTCAAGTACTCAAAATTTTACTTGCTTACCTCCACTTCAACTGAATCTCCCTGGGGTAGATCTCAAAAATGGAGATTCCAACAAGATAGTATCACATCACATCCAGGGGCAAAACAGAGTTTTTCTAGTCCTATTTTAATGGTTCCCAGACCTGCAAGTACAGTGAAAACAAGAGCATGGAAAGGAAAAGAAAAAGATGGGAGGACAGGAGGGTGAAGAGCAAGAGACGAGATTTTACGTTTTGTTTCCAAAAATGAATATGCTTTTGTTGAGATTTGGGCTCCATCCCAATTCACCTATCATTCCTGATTATCTTCATAAGCAAAAGCCAAGGTGACTCAAGTCCTTGCTGTTCTAATTTAAAGCAGAAAGAGTGTGCAAAGCACAACCTTTAAAAAAAAAAAAAATCCTATCTTCACTTTGAAAAGCACAAAAATGCTGTGTGGAGCTCTCCAAGAGTAAGTACTTACTCACAGTACACTTGGTCTTTTTTCAGAGTGTTTCTGGTGGATACTGTACATTTCATCAGTGCTTGTCAATTATCCGTGAAGTGCCTTTTTCATAAAATATGCTATATAAATGTTAATTATAATTTTCATTCTCTTGTGTGTGACTCAATTATTGGACTCCTTTTCTTGCAAATGTCATGGGATTTCCTCTAAAGGCCTTCAGGAAAAAAGAGATGCCAAAGAACATTCTTTCAGATGTGTTGCTTAGAAAAGAAAAAGAAGGAAAAAGAAGAAAAAATAAAATCTTAACTCTACTTTCTGAGAGTCTGCAATTACTTCTTTTCCAATACTCCATTCTCATTTTGATGAGCAAATATTTGAGTTCTCGTGCTATCAAAAATACAGGGTCACACGTTGATCTATTAGTCAACAGTAAGACACATTCGATAACAGAAAAACGACAATGACAGTGAATTCTAGTATCCTTATCCCAAGCTGATTTCCAGATCTCCAAATTAATGGGATCTGAGACAAAGTGAAAGGAAGAAATTCAGTGAAAAGGATGGACAGAACAACTGGTTCTTGTGACATATTTTACATAGTTTGTCAAACTGTTTCAGCACTCACTCATTTGACACTTGTAATTTCACACAGTGACTCAACTTTTCTAACAGGCAGTGTATTTCACCAAAGTTCTGCATGACATGGACCAAAATAAAAAAATCATTTATTTAACTTCTCTATTAATTACTGACTTATTGTTCCCTTTGTGATGCAAATAACCTAGTACACTCAGTTCTGCAGTTTCGGCAACATTATCATGGCCTGCCATACGGAGAACCAATGTGATTCCAGGTTTTCAACTCTGCCACTCCTCCCCGTTATCAAGATTTTCTTTTCTTTGGAGCTAATTTGGCTTTTAAAATTATTTCTTAACAGTCAGGTTTTGAATTACTCTAAGGAAGGACTCTGCAGTGTCACTATGCTCCTAGTACAATGTCTGACCACCCTCATGGGGAAAAAACACTTTTCCCTTATAACAAGTCGAAACCGCCCTTGTTTCAGCTTGTGGCCATTTTCTCTCATGCTCCCACTACGCAGCAATGTGAGGAGCCTAGCTCCATTTTCTTGGCAACCTCTTGGGCAACGCTGTAAGGGCTGCTGTTAGGTTCCCTTATCCCAACTGAGCAAATCCCATTCCCTCAGCCTGTTTTCACAGGGCAAGTGCTCCCAACTCTGACCATGTTGTTTGTTCTCTAAACTTGCACTGTTTTATTGATGTCTGTCCCGTGTTTGGAGGAGGGGTGAGAGACCAACACTGCATGCTATCTAGATATGTAATTCAATAGGTGGTGAGTAGTGGGGGCAATTACTTCCCTCAATCTCTTGGCCACGTTCCTGTTCATACAGTCCAGGATAGTGTTGACCTGCCTGGCAGCCAGGACCCTCTGCTGGCTCCTGTGCAGCCTCCTGTCCACCAAGTTGCCCCAGTCCTTTTCATCAGGGCTACTCCCCAGCCACTCAGCCCTCAGCCTGTATCATGGCAGAGGTTACTCCTATCCAGATACAGGACTCTGCAGTTGTCCTTGAATTTCATTAGGTTCCATGTCAGCCCATTCCTCCAGCACGATTCTTTGAGCAAACACTCAATACATTAAATGGGTTCCTCGCCTGAAGGCTTCCCCCTCATCGTTACACCTTAACAGAAATAAATCTGTCTATCTGCATCAGGCCTCTAGAGGAAAAACCCAGCCTGGCCTTTGAAGCACTACATAATTACTTAGTACTGAAGACACTGCTTCTGTCTGTGAAGAAAACTACCTTCATCTTCTCTATTATCAACACAATTGTGCCACTTGAGATAATTAACATAATTACAGCCTCTCTATTATTGGATTACCCCAGAATATTCCTTCCAAACACGTTCTGTCTCTGCCTTTCCTGCCATCACGTCTCTACATACCTATCACTATCTGCCTAAACACAATCTGATTAAATTGAAATGCAGGCAGAAGCAAAGAGCAAAACACAAAAAGGCATGTGACAGTAGTGAGTCTTCAACACAGTAATTGCATGAATCAAAAGTATCTTAATATATATTGATTTTCCTGTGATTAGAATGAATTTTGGGTAGCCTAAATTATTCTCAATTACAATTTAATTATTCCATACATGCTTAAAATGTGAGCCAAGACTTTAAGTACCAGTTCTCTCCCAGATCGCTTTGGAAGATGAGCTTTATAATGCATGCAGTACCAAGTCTTGGTCTTTAAATACTCTATTACAATCTTTCTTCGCAGAAGTCAGCCCCTCCTGGTCTCTTTTAGTCTCTTTCCACAATATGTTCTGATTTGTGAAGATAATGTAAGATCACAGACCAGATTAGTGAACTCAGATGTGAAGTCTGGAGTCTATTACTACACACTAGGATAGGATACAAAATGTCTTTTTATACATTTAGAACACGAATGTTGATGCCATTGGCAATTCTATTGTGAAGAAGCGATATCTGTCTGTATCACAGATCTGCAGAAGCACCTGCCTCCAAAGATAATAAGGAAGTGCTAATGATTGACTGCTCGGATTTGCCAAGTTATACTATAGTGGGTTTGTACAGGAATAAATACCACATGCCACATCACGTATCTGGTACAGATTTGGTTCATTTCGGATTATTGCCACGGAACAAACTACTATGCCCTAACACTACCGCTCCCTCACTGCTCAGTCACATTCTAATCAAGTACTTCTGGCTTCCACCTCGAAGCGATATAACATGCCTCCTTATTCCTCAATACATGCGCCATTTGCGCGCCCCGCGCCTTCAGCTCTGGCTTGTTCCTCGGCTGCTCTCAGCGGCTCCCAGCTCGCAGCGAACCCGCAGCGCTCCGGGCTCCTGCCGGCGGTGCCGCCTGCGGCCGCCAGGGCGCGCCCTCCCGGCGACANCCGCGGGTGCCCCCGAGCGCCCCGCAGAGCGGGCAGCAGCTCCCGCTGCAGCACCACGAGCAGCACAAGGCGTTGGCCTACCCTGCATAACCCGCGTCTCTCAGGGAGAGGAACCGGCTTGGGAGTATTGCTGCTGGTCAGACTGCTCCTCCCTGTGCCCGCACGCTGGCGGCAGCTGCTGCCAAACCCTGCAAGTTCTGCTCGTGGGTTGGCGTTTTTCCCTATTTATTTCAGGATGGCCTCCCAGCATAAGCTTCAAGGACAGAATGGAGGTAGACACCAAACTGCTCTTCTATCAAAGCAATGCACAAAAGCGTACAAGGCTGTTGTCTGTGCTCTTTTACTTAAAATAGAAAAAAAATATTCTCTCCACGGCTGCCAGCTCAATTCATCACAGAAAAAAAATGTTTAATTTCTGCCTGACTACAGTTGGGGCACCGAATTAAACGCAACTCAGCATCGAATCCAGCCCACTCCAGGGACAGCAGGTGCAGCCTTAAACTGTGCTTATTTCCCTCTCCACTCCCTTCCTCTACATCAATCTTTCAAACATTCTGACAGAAATCCAGGGGAAGCCCTGCAAAAACTAGAGCAAATAATAAAAAAAAACCCTGTTAACTTTTATGAAAAGCAGCGAACTCATCTGAAAGTTACATGGAGGAAGACAACCAGATTCTTAGTTTTATTAAAAGATATTATTTTCTTGGCATAAGAAAATTAGTTCTTTGGCTACGATGCAGAGATTTGATGAATGCATGCAAAGACAGGAGGGAAATAATTCATGTTTTTTCCTCTCTCCTTATGAGTCATTTTGGCCTAAAACACATCTTCCAGAAACTTTTTGGCTGAATTTGCTACATTAGTTTACACTCAACATCAGCAGGCTTATCTATCTCAGAATACTGTGAATAACATTCGAGTGTCATTGCTTGTCACTACTGTGCACAGAATTTAAACATGTAAAAACCACTATGAACTGTACACTTCATTGTAAGCTTAAAAAGGCAGCTAATGAGCAACAGAACCACATTACTCTAAAGTACACAGCACATTTATTAAAAAGAACTTGTACATATTAATATGAAATTCATACGTTTACTTGTCGTAATTGTCCTCTGTATCCGGGGACAGAAAAATAGGAAGTTACATTACATGAAGATTAGAGTAACAGTGCATGTATAATTTATTTGAAGCAAACTAAACCCAGGATTAAATAAACTCTAAATGCAGATGTTCTGTCTTTAGAACAAAATTATTTGCATGACACTCTTGGAGCAAGTATTTAACAACTGTAAATCTAATCAAAACAACTCTGAAACATTAGAGTCTACATAATAAGAAAGCACATTATCTGCAGAGGAAAGGGGTTATGTTTCACTTCAAAAATGAACAGCAACAGCACATTTCCAGCAGGTAGCTCTCAAATGAGTGTTGGAAAACTTATGTCAAGAACTGTGCGTAGCTTTAGAAAAGAGCATAGCCCAAAAGAAATGGCTTTGTACAGTCAAACAAACAGTCAATCAAACAGTGCATCAGGCCTAACATCCTTGCTTTAGGTTCAAGACCTAAAGAATGGCAAAAGTTCAAGAATGGCAATTACTTAATACTGGTCTTAACCTGGTCCCATGGACCAAACGGCCAGCATTGGCTACAAAGCGTTACATCCACAGGTGGATCTTACCTTCCAATTCAGTTCCATCTGAAAATAGTCCAGTTGTGCTATCCGAAACATCCCCATCACATCAACAAAATTAAGTGGAGATGAGCAGAAGAGTCTCTTTCAAGGCATTCTCATAATCACAAATAAGGTATGAATACATGTATATATATATATATATATATATATATATATATATATATGTAAAAATGAAACCAATGTACTTTGTAACATGAAAAGTAAACATTGATTTGGAGGACACAACCTTTTCTGTAGTTCCTAAATTTAAAATACTATTAACAGCTAAAGAAATTCAGCAGCCTCCCTTACCTCCCTAAATAAAAAGGTACATGTAATGCAAGAAAGTTATAATGTCACATGCCCAGAATAAACTCCATTTTAACACAAGTTTCCTTAAAAAATCCTTAGTATTTGGGAGACCTAGAGTTTGGGAACTGTCTCATAATGTGAAGGGCAGGGAAACTGAATTCTGAATTCTATGTGCCCTTGAGGCGACAGCGGCAACCCTGTAAGACTTTTTTTTCATATACAACTGGATTTTGTTTTGTGAAGATATTTGGAACCTCTCCAACCTGCTTGTCCCTCAGGATCTTGAAAAACTTTCGAGGAACATAGATATGGTATCTAAAGTGCAAGTTTTCAAGAGCTCAGACAGTCTGTAAAAGCTGGGAGCTGCTACAGAGACATGGACACTGTCTGGACTACACCCAGTTGTAATAGTACATGTTGGAAGTCTCTTCTTGTGCAAAGGTGAGGTATTTTTGTAACAGTTGATACTACTGTTTAGCAAATAATATCAGCATCTGTGTTTCTGTTAGGCCAAACACAATTAAACACACAGAAACATGCACACAAACTTAGAGGTCATGTCAAAACCTTACCCCTCAAAATTACTGTTTCTGTATTTTCAGATGGGAGAGGTTGACAGCTCAGAGTAAGACAATTTTGGAGCATTCCTGAATTAAACACGAAGTGCCAGATGACCCTCAACTATGAATTCCTGTTTAGTCACTAGACAAATACTTTACTAGTTCAGTAACAGTATTCTGCCAGTTTGCATCAGTCATAAAATGTAAGGACATTTCCCAAGAGAAGAGACTTCCTCTTTCAAGCCATTCATTTTTGGTGTCACTGCAGACAAATAAGAACTCTGAGCATCGTGTTCATTTCACAGAGTTGACACCTGTGCGCAGTCACCACCAGTTCACCACAGAGATGTTTGCAGAGGACACTGAGCTGCTCTCAAATTTTAAAAAACCCCACAAAACACCATAAAAGCAAATCTGGATGACTATTACATGACAGTATAAAGTCCTCATTGACAAAGTACAAGAAGCCACATAACAAGCACATAAATGATTATCCCCTACAAGAAAATGAGAAATTTGGAACACTTCATGGATGGCCAACGACATTTGTTGTTTGTCAATTAGTATAAAAATCAACAAATTTTTAAATAAGCTCTGTATCTGCTACACTAATTAAAAAGCACATATTCAATGATGAGAAATAGTAGTTGAAGATGTATGAAAAAAACATTAACATATGCCTGCTCACCGATTTTCAATTTTAATCTTGTAATTAAGAGTAAGAGAGAATATGAAGATAATTTGTGGGTTTGATTCATTCAAGTGCTATCTTTTCCTTCCTTTCCACATTGCAAATATCTTGCTATACGCTCTCCAGTGCACAGGGAAAAAAAGAAATCTCCCTTTTTATTTTAGTTAAAAGCTACTTACTGGCGTACTGCGAGAAAATGAATCTCTGAATCTTAACTACAAATCTGCTCATTCCAGATCAGGAGCAGTACAAGTCCTCAAACGGACCTAAACCTCCTTTCACTTGGAGTAACATACCAGGAAATTGGAAATATATTCTGATATCTCATATGCCATTCCTGTCTGTATAAGCAGATGCTAAACATACTTTTGCAAAGAGAAGCTTTAAAAAAAAAATTGACAGAAGACATTTCCTACTTCGAGTCTGGTGTAAGATAAGCCATCAAAAACTACAAAGAAAAGAATACCACTTGGTAGGAAAACTCTTCTAGCTGTAAAGGCAGAAAAGAACTACAGTACCACCATTTCTTATCCTAATTTGATGAGAAAGTGAAAACACAGATGTGCAAAATAATTGGTATTCAAAGAAGTCATGGTTTGTCCAAAGAGAATGGATCCCATTCTCATTACATGCTGAAATCACCAATCAATTAAAGCAGTGTACGTGCTCCCCTGAGGATGAAAGTTTCCCTAGCCAACTCAGGAAAGTACTCAAAACCTCAAATTACTAGTGGGATGTGTCTGGCCTTTGGGTAGTATCAGAATAGCTAAATAGCTTGCATTCCCCTATGTAATTTATAACAACTCTGATAATACCAGGAGATTTGGTTTAGAAAATCTGCAACATAAAAGGGCATCAAAAGCTCTCAGAAGTCCGCAAACAGAACTCCTGGAATGATATAAAAATGTTACAGAATAACATTATGCACATCAGTTTTGCTACTGTACCAAATTACAACCCAGTCCTGACTACTGGAATCAATTAGTAGATGGAGATAACCCTTTTGATTTACTGCACATGGCTATAGAGGCATACCTCTTGTAACTCTTGTAACTCGCCTTTCCTGTAACAGCAAAATGTTCTGTCATCTGCCATGACCCTAAAAATTTGCCGACAATGATGAGTCAAAGCAGTTAAGGGGAAAATCCCACAGCTTCAGTAGTATCGTGCAAGCAGTACAAACATGGAGTTCATCTTCTGAATCAACTAATTCTTAACTCAGTATTCAAGATCTTGGCTCACCCTCAGTGAACCAGTGACAAGGGAACAAGTGCTGCAAGTGTAGAGTGGTCCCAAAAATAGAGAAGAGCAGAAAGAGAGAAAGACAACCTCTTGATACTATCAGGGTATGCTGAAACCAAAATTAGCTCAATCTTGGGTCAGAGGCTTCTTTCCCGCATCCCCCCCACCCTCCCTTCTCTTCTATAGGAGAACAGAAGAAAGTCAAACATGACATGGACTTAATTCGCAGAAATTCCTCAGGCATTGGTTATGCACTTTCCACAGATGTTAGCTGTTTTCAAATGGAAATTACAGTGTCAGACATTATTTTCCCAGAAAAACAGTTTTCAACTCTTTTGATCAGAAGAGATTTAGCTCAGTTTCACATGAGTCAGGGTGAACAGTTTCTAGATGGTCCTCTGGGAACAGCATTTGGATACTAAAAGACAAAAGCTCTTCAAGCAACATGACAATAGAAAAACTGGAGGTATCTTCTGTAGTGTGCAAGTAGGGGAAGGGAATGGTGGGAAGAAGTGCATGAGGACTACAGGGATTTTCCAAAAGAGCATGTGAGAAAGCAGCCAATAAACTGACAAAGCATACAGCATCACTTATTTCACAAAGAGCATTTAGTCTCTAAGGTACAAAAAAGGGTTTTTTAGCTTGCAAAACAACTAACAGAGCTGCCAACTGTTACTCAATGCATTATCAAGCTAATGGAGGGAAGGGGCTGGGGCAGCAGAGACAGAGAGAGCTTTTATCTTCTCCAACACTGACCAAAAGAATGAAGTCAAAAGTAACAACTTCAGGCATAGGCCAGGGTTCTCCCCTGCAGGGCAGTAGATGAATATTAAAATTAGTACATAAAAATGTGCACGAAACAACTGCCTTGATTGTGCTCCATAGCACAGTCTTTCAAAATAAGTATTATAAATATATCCACCTGGTTAAGTGAGCCTTAAGTAAATCTTTCTTTTTAATTCATCTTATATTTTCCTTTTCTAAAAACATAGGAAAAATTCTGTTTAGTCACCAGCATGTCCCTTACATGCTCTACTTATAGCATTCATTTTATGCTTGCTCTGCTTTATTGAAATTAGGGCAATAGGCCTTCTGTCCCATTCTGAAATTTTTCTTACCTTCCTTTCAACACCGTGATTAAGAAATTTAATATAGTAGCCAGATTTCTATAAAGTAATACTTGAAATCACTAAACTAAATATTTTTGAATATTCACCTTGCAGGTTGCCAAAAGTCAAAATAATCCAAACAAACTGCAGCAAAGATGTCCCAGATTTAGAACATCACAATTAATTCCCTCTGCCTTCATCCATTGAACAACTGTCAAAATACTTGCAGTTCTGGCTTGAAACAACTAAGGCTTTTGCGAAGGAACTATTCTCTGACCACGCTCCACTTCACTCCTGTCTCTCATAAAATATAGGGCAAACACATTATTTAAGACACTCAAGGGCAGATGCTGAAAATTCACAGCCGCTCAGCCAGTTTTCAATCCACCTCACTATCCAAATATCTAACCCAGAATTTGTCAGTTGGTCTATTAGGATTTCACAGGAGACAGTGTCTAAAGCCTTACTGAAGTTGAGGTGAACATCTGCCACTCCCCTCATCTTCTGAGCTGATCCCCTCATTGTAGAAGATTATCAGGCTGACTGGGCATGATTTCCCCTCTGTAAATCCATGTTGACTACTCCCAATGACATTCATGCATCTGGAAATTGTTTAAGAAAGATTGAAATTGAATTGTTAATTGAAAGATTAGTTCCTCCATCATCATGTTGTGGACTGGCCTCCTGTTCCCCAGATCCTTCTTCTTGCCTTTCCTGAAGAAGAAAGTGACACTTGCTTCCTTCTGATCATGGGGAATGTCTCCTCATCACCATAACCTTTCAAAGATATTCAGGAGTGGTCTTGCAACTTCATCAGCCAACCTTCTCAGCACTCATGGATTTCTTCTGTCAGGCTCCATACACTTACATATGCTCAGTCACTGCACTGAAGTTAAGCCTTCCTTGCATCTCGGCATGATTATATCATCAGTTCCACTGTGTTTCTGGTAAATATGTAATCAGCGTTACCCCTGTCCTCCTTATACATAAATATACAAACTCGTGAGACTCCAGCAACCTCTTCTAGACTCTTTCGCTTTCTTATCAAGGACCTCACTTAAGAGACAACTTGAACCTAATTTTCAAAAGCATTTCATAGGATTCATGTTATTAAAATGTTACTAGAATTAGTTACACAGAAAAGCTCCAGATATAGAAAATGACACTGCTGTAATAAAGAATATTAGGATAATGTTTTGGTCAAATCCTTATTAGCTTTACTTAAGGCTTTTAAAAAAAGTTCCCAGTAGAAGCATATTGAGATAGCAATAGAACATGAATTGCCCTGTATGTTTTTGATTAGCCCTTAAAATACTACTAGAAAGAGAAAAAAACAAACTAGCAGAAGTCTCACAAAAACCTGTGTAGGAGGAACATCAGACTATGGTCACAAGGATCAAGAAAGAGGGAATAAGATTCACACCAGAGAGAGACCAATATAGTCTGTTTTCATTAACCCAGCTGTTACTTCTAACTCCTTTTTGCCATTCAGAGGAGGCTCTCGGCACTAATTAAAACACAGGATGGTCTGAGATTCCAGTGGGAGGTAGTTTTCCTTGAGTACTGCCTGACCACACATCCAGTTTCAGGGAGACATGATCTATCACAGGCTGCTGGCTGCCAGGACAACTCCTCAGCTCAAGCTCCCTTGTGCACAGACTCTTCCAAAGGTCAAAGCTGTAACCCAGCTGAGCAGTAACCACAGCTCCCAAGAGACGGACAAGTTTTACAGGTGATCCATAACCCTTCTCCTACCAAAGGGAGATACTAATGAGACAGTAGTGGCCAAGAACAGGACTGGTCCCAATCTAATATGCAGGCTGTGCCCACATGCAGGTTCAAGAAAGCAAGAAGGACTGTGTGAGTGGGTCTGCTGCCCACAGTGTATTTCCAGAGCCTGTTTTCCATGGTGCAGGTTTATATGCAGTCTTACTGTGCACACAGACAACATCCATCGTGTCAGGGAAACATTACAACAACTGGATCAAGTTGACCAGTATCATATGGAGGAAAGTCAAAGCAGTAGAGTTCTTCTTGGTGTTCAGATCAACTGATGGCTATACTCTGCTCTTTAGTGCAAAGGAAGGGAAAAGAAAATCAAAAAAACCCACCATTTGGGGTTCAAACAGTACCTCAACAGAACCCTTCCACTCAAAAAACTTTCATTAAAGGCAATTTCTGTTTTTACTGAAAATTGAAAATGATTTGCGATACACAGGAGGTACGACTACATGATGAAATAGTCTCTTGTTGTCTTAGAGACCATATGACTGCCCATAACAACCGTGATTTTGTTTATAAATGTTCTGCACACCAGTCCTGAAATTCAGCATATATTGTGACTAAGCTAGACAAATGCCAGAAATATTTGTATGAGATTATATATACACATGACTCTTATGCAGGCTCCTTACGGGAATCTAAGGAGCATTTTGAAAAGAAAAAAATAAAAAGCTGTAACCATTTTGAGGAAATATGATAGCAATGAAGGCAACACAGGGATATCAGAATATTTGCCAGGAAACGAGCAATTTGTTTATACACACCCATTATTACATCAGCTGTTGCACTGCAAGTCACTATTAATGAGTTTTGGGAAAAGTGGTTTTGTCATTGACTGAGATGATTCCAAGCTTTATAAGGGCTTCCTATTTTCAAAACTGGTGCTCAGCAGCTCTAAAATTCATGCACAAGAAAACCATCAATAGTAAGTCATGAGGCATAATAATGTGGAACCTTAAGCAGTTTACTGCTCAACAATCCATAATTTTATAATGCCAACATTTTAAAAACATCAACACCTGCTTCTACAGTCAGAAACTTCGTACTCCAGAGAAAGATTGCCAGCTGTTCTAAGAAAGGAAAAAAAATATGTGAACAGCAAACAATCTCAGCAAATTCAGGTTGGTACTTAAAGGATTCTAAAGAATTCTGATGGTTCTGAAACCAGAAAGATGCCCATGTTAAGTTATTCCAGAAACAGTAAGACTAACAGAATCTCATATCACAAGCTAGTGACACGTTACTAAAACAAGGAACACTTAGAATCAAAACACCAATTTCAAGATCTCGGATGATGCGAATTTTATCATTAGCAAAAAGAAGTTCTAAAGGATGCAGAGAGAGCACTTTGTCTCTTTTGGGCCTGGTAATTGTCAACATGAAATTGCTGGAAAAAATATGTTTCGAAGACCTGCTTAATAAATATCGATCATGTAGGAGCTCTAATTCCAATACCAATGCCATTTCGGAGTTCCCTTCATTCTCAGTGAGAGCTGACCATATCATAAGCATTAACACTGAAGATACTAGTTTGCAATGAATGTGCCAAGCCAAGAAGGAAGTAGGAGAGAATATTCTAATAGAAATACTTTAAAGTTTGAGGCTTTTGCTATGTTCTTCTCTGCAGCTGGGGTACGCTAAGTATGTGTGTATGATCAGTTATGGCAGTTCCCTTACCCTGGTGTGAAGAAATCCTATATACTGCCTCCACCAGGGTGTGATAACAGAGATGTAAAGCAATGTGATTTGAGAGACCTCACATAGCTTATACGATGCCAGACTGGCAAAATTAACAGAATACAGAATTTTAACATCTGGCTGGACTGACGATGTCAAGAACAAGGTTTCAGATTCATTCCAGACAGCAGGAATGCTTCTGGAGTGCAAAGATTCCATATAAGAGACAGGTTTCATCTCAACCTTAGGAAAGTTGTGCCAGTGGCACATAAAAATAAAAATATTTTAAAAAAGAGTCCCAAACAAGACTTTAAATCACAGAATGCAAGAAAGTCATCAGGTGAAGAAGACAGAAAAATAGCACACTTTATTTCAAAAATACCAATTAATTTGATACTTGCAGCTCCACGCAGTTTATGCTTTCCCCTTCAATCTTTTCTAGCACATTGTGAGACATCGGATTGTGTGCTGTGGTTACTTCTTCAGGCAAAACATCCCAGTGTTCATCACCCCTGAATCTTCTCTTTAGAAAAGGTTATGCCTGTGACAAGCAGAAGCAAAACCAAGGCAGGTAAAAGGCTTATACATCCCCACAGATAGACGCAACTCAGCTTTTCAAGCTTTTCTAACCTTGTTCTGCTGGCTTGTGTGATAAACCCCCAGGCCAAATAATTACTTACACTAATTATCAGGGAAAGGAGGGACCAAAAAAACTAACAAAGCACTTCTGGAGCAAAATCAGCCAAAAAAATGAGCACATGACTCATATTTAAGTTGTCCCACTGCATTCTACCATACTTCCAAATTAGCTACACCATGCCGCATCATTTATATAACATGAAAGACAGCCCAAGCAGTGGCAAATACTGATTTTCAAATTATCATCTGCCAATATTACTGCCATATTTTCATACTTTGTAGAACATTACCAAATGTTTACAAAAACTACAAACTTCCCTTTCTTAGAACACATCATTTATTTATTATACCTCATTAAATACATGCCTGGACAGGATTTTTGACTAACAGTGTTATTCACCCTGAGGCCACGCAATTGTGACAAAATAACGTAATTACAAAATCACATCTAATCTATGGCCTTAGATGAAATGCATGTTTCTCATTAAGAAATTCTGGAGCACAGTAAGATACTAGTACAACATCCTGAGCAAATGAAATCTAAATGTGGAAGAGGATTGACAATACAGGATATAACTGAAATATTTTTTCATGTTAACAAAAGATCGTATACAGTGTAATTGCCTATGTACACAGATGTAATAAGAGGATATTTACTTAGGTAAATGGACAGGTAACTAGATAAGGACTTTATTACACAAAAAGCTGAATTAATTACAAACTTAATAAATCAGTAGTAACATCAGGAGTCCTCTGCACCCTTATTTTATCTAACCTGTAGGATAGTCGTGGTAGGATACTACTGTTCCCATGAGAGTCCTGTCTCATTCACTGTACTGGATGGCTTGCTCTCTGAAGGAAGCCAATAGAGATGGAACAGCAGGAAAATAGAATGTATGCCAATTAACACTGAAAAACCCAAGACATGGGATCTTAAAAGCAATAAGAGAACTAAGAAAAGAACCTAAAAATAGCTCAGAAAGTGATTATTTTTGATATGGCGGTATAAACACTAGCTGATCTTAATGTTAATTTTGAAGCAATATTTGAATGATATGGTGGGTTTGAAAAATGCAGGGAAGCTTCAATACATTCATACACTGAAATCTGCTCCCTGAAACTGTTGCCTTCACTTGCAGACAGAAACAACCTGTGAACACAGAGAAAGACATCTCCCAGCTACATTTCCTTTCATTCTTTTCCTGCTTAGTCTAAGAAAATACTCATGGTGAGGCTGTTAGGACAAGTTCATTCATCATCTTAAAAACATTATTTTATTAATACAAAATACAGTGGATATGGTTTGGAGACTGAAGAATACTTACCATATTTCTGGCTAAAGCACTAGAGATGAGTCAAAAGAAACTTCTTGGCAATACCCTGCCCTAAGCAAACAAAACAATCTGTATGCTAAAGAAAACAGCTCAAGATCCTGCTTGCTCGTAACTCCCTAGAGAGTACAGGACACGTGCAGAGTTTCCCCACTATTTTTAACAGAACCTCTGGTGAGCCATCAGGAGTTGGTTCTCCCAGCTGCTAACGGGAGAATCCGTCCGCTTAAAACCCTGTGCTAGGCACACCAGCATGATTTGAAGCATGGTATAATGGTTGGTTAAGGGTTCTCTGACTGATTTTCTGACACAGTTTGCATTAGAAACTGTCACCATTCCCATAACAACACTCCCACTCTCCGTCTCTCTGGTGGACAGACTGCCAAAAAGAAGAGAACAGATTAGATGGCTGTTACCATTTTAAGCCTTCCCCCACAGGCAGCCAAACAATCAAAAAACTCTGTTTAAAATCCTTACAGGTCTTTTCTGTGAACCACACAGAAATGTTCTGGTTTTATATGTCCTTTCCAGCTTCATCACTTCCTTCTCCTCTCATATACATTAAATATATATATTTCCAATGAGACATCCATTTTCTAACCAGCTTTAAATATGCCATATATATAGAAAGGAAGCAGTGTTTTCCTAGGTTGGAACTACAGAAACATTCTCTCCTCTTTTCACAGAACACAAGAATAGCAACCAGTCCTCCTGAATAAAAACAGCTTAATAAGCAGCATCACCAACAAAAACTTATTGTTATGCAGTCACAAAGTAAAGTGATTCCTGTCCAAGCTCGTGAACATTTATTCAGTATTATGTTATATAAATTCTATTTAAAAACAACATTTATTTTAATTTTTGTATAATTTTCCTAAGTTTCCAGTGAATGCTCTATTACCACAAGAGAATCATTTTGTCAGCCTACAAGTAAAGACCATTTTCTTAGTTATGATCGTTGACGATTAAGCTACAGGAATTTTTTTAGATGGTCACATGTGGTCTTTTTTCTTATCTCAGGCTAAATTAATTTGGCATTGCAACAGTAAAAGTCAAGAAATTTTAGCTTCCTGGAAATTATTCTAGCAATTCTATTTCTTATGAACGTACTTAGGGCTAAACATCAGACTTTAATCTGCTTGCACAATCCTGTAATCTGTGGCTTACTCATGCACAGTGCCTATCGTACGTTTAGAATCACCACGAGCAAGTGGTAAGAGTTGTCAAAAGCAAGGGAATTCATTCTAGAGCATCTGTGTATCTTCTTGACTCAGGAATGACTAACAACTCCACTGCCTAAAAGCTGAGAATTGGAAAAAGCCTTTATATTGTGCTCAAACAGATTTTTTTTTCCAAGCAGATGCATCTGACACTCCCTCCGTCTGCAAGTAAACCAAGCCAGATGAAAATCAAGGGAAGAACACTGTGTAACATTGTTCTTAATGCATGCTAAAACAATCAATAAAAGTAGTGGTGTAGTTGGAAAGTCTGGCCATGCTGATTAGCCTGAAAGGAGCAGGCACTTCACTGATACACTTTTCAAGTTCAGACACTAAAACAATCTTCATTACACAGACTAAAATTATACTGCTGAAGCTTGACAGCAAAGCAGAGGATTAAAAAGAAAATTCACTTTGTGTTGCTGACATTGCTGCATGCTTATCTGACTGCTCTGTCACAAAATCTTGTTTAGTCTAACAAGAAACTACTCTTCTTGCCAGTGAGTAAAAACTCCTACTCAAGCATTTGACTCAGATGCAATCTAAAAGTAGCATTCACTGTCAGATATAGAACTCGGAGAGAAAAGATGTGTTGAAACGGAGAAGAAATGAACATCACAAAAACTCACATCTGAGTAGCATTCAAAAACCTCCCCACACATTAAAGGAAATTTTGGCTTGGTCAAGTCTACAAAAAGCTGCAATCCTTCAAGAAAAATGTTCAAAATTATTTGGTCATTGACAAGGCCCCACATTCTCACTGCATTTGTGGACTGCAATTCTGATGAGCAACAAGACCTTAGCCCATGCAAAGATTTGCACAGAGAACAACTAAAAAAACCTGGCAAAATAAGTAAGATGAAGACCTTAAATAAAAGTGGACACTGAGGCTAGTCTTTCTGTCTTGGAAGCCTGGGCTGCTTTTAAGTATGATATGAAAGAGTTTTGATGCTTTCAAAATTTACTTTCAGGCTTGCTAACTACAAACACTTCCAAAACCAGCAAGATATGGAACCAAAGTCTTTAAATAATATAGAAAAGATGTTAATTTACTTTGTTTTAATAACCATGCATGAACAATTTGGGAAGTCTGTGTTTTGATAGAATAATTTTAAAGTGAGTAAATTTATCTGATCTCTGAGTGAAGCAGATTCATAGGAGATATTTTTTGTCTCCTTTCTCCACTCAGTTTAGGGATCTGTTGGTTTGTCTTTTATGATGATTGTTAAGTTGCAAGCCCCAGTAATTCCTTAGCTTTCATATTTTTGAAGTAATACGTATGACAGAAGCAAAACAGCTTATAATATATTCCCAGTTATTCCCATCTATTTACATCATTTTTGTATGAGAGAAAATATATTTTGCTTTCGGAAAATTGTTACTGTGGTTCATGTGACAGAGAGGGCATGATCTTAGAAATATTGCATTAAAAGTCAACAGCAGTTGATCTATATGCATCATTAGTTCAAAACACTACGACTTCTTGTTCTGCTATTTGCAGAGGTAGTAGCAGTTCTGTAAATCAGTGCCAGTTCCATGCTGTAAAACCCATATCCTAAAACTAGCTGAATTCAGCTACTTTTCGGGGAGAGTTACATATCCAAAATGACCTAGAGAAAGTTTTCACATAAAGGTGTCTGTAGGAACACCCTAAACAACCAAAACTAACTGGGAACCTCTTTGGTCCCAGTACTCTGTCAAAGTCAAAATGTTCAGGCAAAAGTTAAACCATGGAGCAATTACATCTGCCAAAAAATTTGGCCACTGCTTTAGTTAGTATGCATAGTTCAGAAAACGCTTATTCAGAAAATTACATTATTCTGGAAAGATACTATGTGCAATAATGATGATGCATGTTTAAAAATTCCAATTAAATATAAAAACTTATCCAGGCATAATTATACATATAAAAAAATACAGGTACGTATAGGTACACAAATAACCACTTTCCTAGGGAAAACTTATTTCCCCCCAGCTGTAGGCTTGCATCAACAGGGCTTGCCTCCTTTTAGCTTGCTTCAACTTTCAACAATTTTTTCTTCAGTAGCCACGTCTGACAAACCACATAAATATAACAACAATTTTGTGATAAGGGTGTTGTTTGGATTCTTTTGTTTATTTAATTTGAATTATTAATGCTAATTGTATATAGTTGCACATGGTTACTCTCTCTTTAAATACAGGTAGCAGGATTCCAGTTCATTTTTCTCATCACCACTGCAGCTGCAAGCTCACAAACCACAGTGGAGTGTGCAGAAAGTTTTTCACACCAGTGTTGTTAGCAGAAAGCTACAAATCTCCACTAATATTTCCTGACAGTACCCACAGCTTCAGTCCCAAGCTAAGAAGGGTCAATTGCTAGAATAATCTCTCAATTCAGAGATTAAACCCCTGACAACGTAATTCCATTGCTATACAACTTCCACATGGGGAAGGAAAGAACCTTTTGGCAGAGACCAAGCACTTTCCAGAGTAAAACTCTCATTGTTTACTTCTTCCCTTTCAACTCCAGGCAGAGTCACCAAGCCTGCTATGCTTGGACAATTGCCTGGTGGTTTGATCAGCCTGAGGCAAGCAGGAGGTGCTTGAAAGCTCATCCGGATCCATTTGTGATACCACAGTTTATTTTCTACATAAAGCACAATTGACAGTTACTTCAGTTGATTTTTTGAGGTTTTTATATTTAGTTAATCTTTTTCGTTGTTTCCCTCCAGCAGCGCAGCTAGAGGAGAAAATATGAAAGTCGTTCTTTCTGCTGTGGCAGAGACTCAGATGCACAATATTTGGCCTAGCTATAGTTCCAAAATGTCCTAATGTGGACATAGCTTTTACTGGCAAAAGAATACTAGTTAATGTCACATTTTACTGAATTAGGCCGAGCAGTTTTTCAATTATTTATACTTTTTCCATTTCTACAAGTTTTCAGCAGTCCAACAATTTTCCTAACCCAAGTGTCCTTTAAATAAATATGCTCCTCAGCAACAAAAAACAAATCCGAAGTCAGGCCCAGATCCAGGGTAAAATGTACACCATTTAAAGTCACTTCCTAAAGAGATGGCAGGACACAGTGAGTACTTATTTAACAGAATATGCCTGTATCTCCATTTCTGCTTTCAAGCTTTGTGTTAGAATTATTTTATTTGGGGGGGGGGGGGCATACAGTTATGATTTTCTCTCATAAAATAAGTATTTCCACATTAGAAACATTTTACTTGTCACTCCTGAAACCTTTTAATTTCACTCCTGAATATTTTAAGTGGATGTGTGTTGCCAAATTGCAAAAGAAACAAGATGCTTGCACAACTTCTCCAATTACATTTTTCAAGACAAAACACAGGTGCAAGGATGATGGTAGTTTTTTGCCTTTAGATAAAATGGTAGTGAGTGCCGACAACATCCTGAATGCATAAGCAATATTATATGTCAGTTCTGAATATTCATATGAATTAATGAAATAAAATTAAATATGAATTAAATCTATTTATTAGCATAAAAGGAGTATACAGGTAAAATAGGAAATAGGCATCCTTCAGCATCTAGAACATTCAGGCTATTGTGAGAAGAAACTGCAATTCTAGGAACCAAAGGAGTAAACTGAAATTGTACCCCAGTTTACTGATAGCGGCAGAATAGGCTTGGGAACGAAAAGCTCTGCTATTCACAGAGCAGCTGAAACTGTCTTGAAGTGAGTCACTTTGAAGTTACCAAAGCAAACAAAGTGTTAACCACATTTATGGCAGAAATGGCTGGTGACTGAAAGTGTGGTAGAAGGCCTATTAATGACAACATAGAACTTACATTCATAAATAGGTTGTCCTCCTCAAGGGTATTTTTGAATACCTTCTTCCTGTTCTTCTGTTGTGAAAAACAGTGTGGTGGTGACGAAGAAACTACAAATTCTAAATGACTTATTTATTTAAGCCATAACATCGTTTCCTTACTATTATCCCCTGACAATATGAAGTGGTCAGTTTTTGATCAATCTGCAAACATGCATTGAAAAGTTTATTTCATAAAAAAATCAGAAAGGTGACCTAAATGATACCTGTCTATGAGGACAAGGACACGGCATATCACCTAACACACTGAGTTGGACACACAGGACCGAAGTCTTGGTACTAACTTGGGCTTCTTTGCATCTCCAAACCACAACACAGTGAGCCAGCCCTTCTAAAATTAATTTGAACATATTTTGAAAAATGCCATTCACAATTTTTACTTAGATCACACAAACCAAGCTGAGAATAAGATCCCAGTCATCTCTCCTGGCCAAGCCCGGCACTCTCCAATCATTACTCGTCAGCCAGCACCACCTTGCTTCACAGTTAGCAGAAGGTGCAATTTAACAAAGAACCATTACTACAAATGGAAAATCCACAAATTCCCAGAGGCACGTGCAATGTGTGTCTCACAAACCACACCCCTCCTGACAGAGTACACTGTGTTCAAAGGCTCACAGCTTCCTCGAACACCATTTCCCCTCAGGGCATGCCAAAATAATAATCCCAGAAAAGCCAACACCCACATGAACTTTTAAACTGTCTTTTTAAAAAGAGCACATTCATTACTAAGTTTTTTTGTCTTGCCTATTTCTAATGACTGAAAAAATACTGAATTAAACTAGAATGCTAGAAACCTGACAAACAGAAATTGCACTAACTTGATTACAAATTTAAATACACAAGGTAAAACTGAACACCATTGATACCAAATGGAAAGATTTAATACCTTGACATCTACTTCTATCTACTTAGAGAATATTATCTGTAAAAGTGTCCTTCAGCTTGTATTTGTCAAAATACACATGTAAGTTTAGGAAAAAAGAGACAAACAGTAATGCGACAAAATGTGCTGATGACCTAGCTGCACAACTCAGCAAAAAAAGAGGGTTGAATGAATAAAAATCATTAGGAAAGAGACAACAAAGAATATCACTGCCTGTGTACAAAGGTACAACTGATGGAAGGTACAATTGATGCAGCTGTCTCTGCCCCACACCCCAAACTCAATAAAAAGGAGATGGCAGAACTAAAAAGATAAAGAAGAAAAGCAGCAGTGGGCAAAGTTTAGAAGTAGATTCCACATGAAGAAGAAATAAATTTCAAAATAAACAAGTAAATAAGCCAACAAAAAAAACCCAAACTCTACCCAAAACTTTTCAACAAAGCAAACAGCCACTGAAGGTTCCAACACTGAATACATTATTATGTTATTCAGTAGTGGAACAGAAAAGGTGAGTGGGAAGCAATTGTTTCCTTTTTCCCTAAACATGAGGCCAGAAAGCATTGAACTCAACTCACAAGGGCAGAAATGAAACATACCACTTGTTTCTTGTTTTCTGTCAAAATATTTATTTAAAAAATAGTATGGGATTCAAAACATACGATGTATATAGCAGTTTCTCTCTGTCACTTTCTCCCTACTCACACTTTTCCTCTGCTCCAGCAGGAGTTTGCCTGAGTGTACAGTCCTTCGAGGGAGAAAAGGAAGCAAGTGCTGCTCCAGCATGTGTCTCTCCGTGGGCCAGAGTTCCTTCAGGAACACCTGCTTGAACCCTCCCTGGTCTGGAGAGAATAGCTGCTCCACAACGGAACACGTGTTCCCCTCATCCTCTGACCTCAGGATTCCCTCTGTTCACCTCTTTTCTTGGTTTGGGTTTTTTTTTCCCCTTCTCCTTTACCTGTCCGGCATGTTCTGCCCTTCTTTAAATACGTTGTCCCAGGAGCCTTTCCCCGTGGCTGCAGGGCTCAGCCACGCCCTGTGGTGACCATGGCAGAGCTGTCCCTGAGCACTCCCCACAGCGGCCACCCTGCAGCCCCCCTGCCAGCAGCGGGTACAGGATGCACCCTGAAACTCAGGTGTCTGCCCAGCATGAGGATTCCCTGCTCCCTAATCAAATGCAAACTTCCATTACGGAGTTGCCTGAAGTTCGTGGCCTCAAGTGATGGCTTTCTTATGTAATCTTCTCCAGAGAGTTCACACTACAGTCGTTCCATACATTTCCCTCTTCTACTCAAATCTTTATTTTCCGGGAATTTACAGAATCTTAGTATTGCTGCAACATAAAGAACATTCACGAACAACATAAAGCATGTAAGCAAAATATATGCCCATAACAGCTTCACTTTCTTTGAAAATCAGACCAAAAATGGTAAATTGGTCCTCAGACAGTTCTGGTAAATCGACTGCTTCAAATCAGTTTTCCTCCATCTGCTGTTCTTCCATGTTTCATCTGATTTGAATTCAAGTGCACTGTGGATGGTAAGAGACTTAAATGCACTAATACATTTCACCATATATTCATGTACTAAAATAAAAAAATCCACAGTGTAGGGGGGAGATGAGTAGATTGGAGGAAATCGATTTTTAGACAAATGTCATAGCTGTTCTATGTTAACACTTTTAATGGCTCCTAAATAATTTCCCAGAGTAAGAAAGATTCAGATAAAAAATATAGACAACATACAGAAAGAAAATACAAGTGTGAGACACAAAGTTGTGAGTTTAGGCAGTATGAACAAAACCAGCAGGATTGTTTTCATAACCTGCAAAACTACACAAAGTGGGGTTTTACTTTTGTCTTTTGGGGATGGGAAGCAGGATACAATCCTAAGAAAGCTATAAAGAAAGTCTTAGAGTGTGTCATTTACCTAAACTAGAAAAAAAACAAACCCGACCATTTTTAGCAACAGAAATACCGACAATTTCAGTAAAATTTTTCATTGTAAAACTAAAAAAAAAAAGAACAGTTACATAAATCATGCATGGTTTTGAATTATTTCTTTTTTTTGAAGTTAATTCATATATATAATTCTTTTCCAAAAATACTTTCAGTTCAAATGTACATTCTTAATTAAAAAAAGAAATTTTTCAAATATTCCTGAGAAAGTCTGCATAAAAGATAAAAACAGTACATATCAAAGAAGGGATAGTAGAAAGTGGCTTTAATAAATGCAGTACTTTCTATGGGAGATTCAGAGAAAAGCAGCAACAGAAGCTTAAATAGAATGCAGAGTCTACTGTTACCTCCATGTGAAGGTCTTTAGAGAAGGGAAACACCAATGGTGCCAATTCTTTGATACCAAAATGGAAAATCATAACCAGGGTGACAACTTGTACCAGTAACAGAAGACCCCACAATACCCGTTGTTGTTTATGAATACAACGTGCTTGTTAGAAATGGCAGAGAACTTCCAGAAGACATCGCAATTTATTATTTACGTAGAAAATGTTACTTGGGGCTAGTGACAAGAACACTTGCCAAAAGTGGACCACAAATGGAAGTAATTTTGAATTAGACTGAGGTTATGAGCTCATCAAAAATATCTCACTTTATAATTGTGCTTTAACTCATTCATGAATCATAGAGTTAGCATTTCAAAACTACTCATCTGTGCAGCAATCAGATAAACAGAAGTAGAATACAAACTCAGAGATGCCTACCACCATCTTACACACTACCTCCTGAACATAATTTTATATAAAAATCCTCTTTATTGTATAAAGGAAATTTGATTCTAGAGAATACATAGTTGACCACTACAGAGTTACTAACATCTAGATTTCACATGCGTAACGTTAGATTGATCAAACTACCAGGGACTAGTCAATTCTGTATGCAAATTACTGCTAAATATCATTTACTATTTATAATTTACCTTTTTTATAGACAATCTATTTCATGACAGCTGATCATTCTTGAAGCATATACACACAGTTGCACTGTTGCAAATTTCATCCCCAAATTTTGAATTCTCTTCAATCTTATGAACTTTCTCTCTTATTGAGCATCATAAATGTCAAGATAACTGATATTTCTAATTTCGTGATACATATATTCAGTTGAAACATTTGGATTTTTACATCCCATTTAGACTAAATTAGCCCAGTGAAGGCCATGGCAGTGGTATCTGGTATTGCTTACTGTGGAACCCTGGCTTCATGGAGTATCTGGAAGAAGCTACACAACAAGAAACATGATAACTTTCAGATTACTAGCAAAGTTCTCCACTCTGTGCTGAAGAAGTTCTAGCTGTAGATTTCTAAGAAGCAACATATTACATCATGACAAAGATAGTGAAGCTCTGCTCCTGGGAGACTGTGACAAAAGGAAGCAGATACATCCAGAGCCAGTAGTGATCTACTGGAGAGGGATATTTTTGTACACTCCATTTTCCAAGTCAGTAATCCTAATAAACTAAAGGCCATATTGCTTCTAATGTAAAAGGTAGTTGACACTCACAACAAAATGTAACCTATGGCTCCTGATTCTTTCTCAACAAGTGGAAAACGGATGCTAAGCTCAGATATGATTGTGGATAAGAAACCGGTGCAAGTCATTTTACACTGAGAGACATCTATTTTATTGAAACACCCTTTACTGAAGACTCTGGAGACTCTTTCAATCTGACATCAGGGACAAAGACACAAAAGAAAAATTCTTGGAGGACACCAAAGTAGTAAAATACAGTAAGCTATGTCCCACAGAGGGAAGATAGCTGTGGTTTACATCTCTAACATTTTTAAAGGATATGAATTATTGAAGACATAGGGAAATTAAATAAAAATATATAGCACTCAAATTGCAAAGAATATCTGCTAGTATTACAAATAGCCATTGCTTTTTTTATACCTACAGATGTAACAAAATACATTCAATCTAAGCAGATGAATCAATACCAGGTTTTATTTCAGAACACTGACGCTTAATACACAAAATAGCTTTGTCATTAACAAATAGTGTTTATAATCATAACATACAGCCTTACTGCAGTGGACAGCACTGTCCAAAAAAACCAAAAGTTAGAACTGACACATGAAATAGAAAAACAGAACAAAGAAGCAGCCTCACCCCAAAGAAAAATTAAGCATAAAGAAAAAACAGATTATCTCAACAAAAGCAGATACTGATAAAAATGAGAATCACGGAAGTTTCAGACTGATAAGCAATGCAAATATGAAACTCAACATCATATCAAAATAATTATCATTTGTTGTTTGAATCAGTTAAGAAGATCATACACATCCATCTCTCTTTTTTGAATTAAAATAAGAACTTTACCTAGTCAAACAGCAAATCAACTCGGCAGAAATTCCATAGGAAAAATTTAATTAGACCTTTCTTTTGCATTAGAGTCTGTTGTGCATCAATACAATGACTGCTAAAACTAGACACAAGCAACAATCACCTTAACCTAGTCTGGAACTGCAAGCATATTATTGTTCTCATGATTTTGTGGATTTTCCACAAAACTCTGTAAGAAAGAATAAAACTAAGACAGCAAACCTAAATGCATTATTTTAGACAATATTTTACAAAACCCTTATCTTTATAGGCCATGGTTATTAATTGGCGTTATAAGTGTATACACAAATGACTTGCTGTTCTGGTCTAAGTTCTAAAAACAATTGCTCTACATATCAACATCTGTAACAGCTTGCTGGCACCCTCTTCACAATCTGGGGTGGTGCAAGGGGAAAACAACACACAGTCTACTCAACTCGTGACTGACATTCATTTGTTCAGCAGCGCTGTAACTGCATAAGCTACCCTGACCAGTACAAAAATAAACAAAATAATTATCAAAGATGAGGAAAAAAGATAGTCTGTGTCACCTGCCACTACAATCTCTCAATGCTAATAATTCAGTTCACTTCTACATTTTAACTTATTTATTACACAAACTGATTATTTCACTTCCTATAGAGGAACTTAAAAATGATAGCTACATTTTTTTTCTACATGTAATTAACTAAGTTGTAGATAAATTCAATATACTTTGTAGTTTTATCTTAAAGATTTCACTTATCATAGAATCAGAGAGGTCAATTACCTCACTTGACTCACATCACCCTGAGGGAAAATAAGCAGAAGGAATGCATTTAAACATTATTTTTTTTGGTCAGCACTCCAGACTTAGTTAACCAAACCTAACCAGAAAAAAACTCAAACCCAGAAAAACACAACAAACCAAACCCGAAAAGCCACCATTGTGCCAAACCAGAGACTTTCCAAAGGATTTTTTTTCATAATTTTCCTCAAAAAGAATCACAATTTCTACAATTTTGCCAATTAAGGATTAGAATAATTCTCATAATACAAAAAATGTGGGGTTTGATCCACTTGGTGGCATATATAAAACAATATACAACATACTGAAATAGCTAAACTACAGCTAGATCAAGCACAGCCATGTTTCAGTGCTCGGCCACGTGCTACATTTAAAAGGTCTGTTGAATTTTCATGACACAGGACTCTCACATTACCAGTGGAATCTGTCAGAGTACATGGATTAGCTTCTTTTTCCATTACTATCTTTTGTTGAATAGGACGTTTGCAAGAAGATGCATGTGCATGACATGTGAGAAGACACAGCAGAGAAGCTGATACAGAAAGAACACATGCAGTGTTTAGTATAAGCTCTTCCAGGATGTCTAGTGGCAGTACTACCTGTTTAATGCCCAACCAATTCAGCCCTTGATTATTTAGCAAAAGCTGCCAAGAAAGATACCAACACCATAAACTAGTTATCTGTGCAGTCTGGAGAGCTGCCCACTGGGAGTGGAACTGATGGAAACAAGACATGACACAGGCTATGAAACAAGCATCAGAAGGCAGTTTTAGATGTAAATTTGTATTTGCATGGAGTTACATGTATGTTAGTGCTACTAAAAGGCCAAATGGCATTTCAACACATGATTATGAAAGTTCACCAGATGCAAGTCAGTAATTGAGGATATTGAATTAATGCAGTCTTTAATTTACAGATCTTATTCTATGCATGCTTCCATATTCTCTAATTAACATACTTTCCATATCTATTCATAAAATCTCATCTGCTCTCACTAAAATAGATGTAGTTAGCACTGTATGAACTGTTGACGAAGTTCTTTTCACATTGTCTCAAAACACAGCGCACACAAGCACAATACGCAATCCAGCTTTTACATGCCAAAGGGAAAAACAAAAAGGGATTACTGCATAGCTTAGCCTGTAGAAAACTGCAAGTCTCTGAAAGGTTAAAGTCTTCGAGATCTTAAAGATTCAAGATGTTTTTACCGTTGCTGACACCATATTAGACTGTGTCTGAGAGTTTACCAGGACAGTCCCACCTGAGAAGTAAACTAGTAAAATCAGCTAAGAAAGGAACA
Organism: Ptilonorhynchus violaceus; assembly: GCA_013397565.1. Taxonomy (NCBI): domain Eukaryota; kingdom Metazoa; phylum Chordata; class Aves; order Passeriformes; family Ptilonorhynchidae; genus Ptilonorhynchus; species Ptilonorhynchus violaceus. The sequence goes on from VZRJ01003222.1 coordinate 224,450, forward strand.
ACACATGAGAGAAGCAGAGGAAAAGCCTGCCATTAAATGGTGAGCCAACAAGTCAGCACTCAGACATTCTACTTTGGGCTGATCTCTCGTCTTTCCTAAGGCCACAACTTATTCCTTAGGGACGTTTTTCTATCAGTTCATCATGTCAAGAGAGAAAAGTTTGGAGCAATAAGAACCAGTCATCAAGCCTTGGAACCTTGAGTCCTTCCCAAAAGAAACAAGACCTCTATGTTATTTTAGGAGTGCTTTTATAAACAAATGATTTTGCAGCTTTAAAACAAATCTCAAAGAACGTACCTTAAAATTAAAAGAGAAAAAACAAACAAAGAAGGAGTAACTTCTTCATTAGTTCAATCAGTTCTCAAAGGAAGTGGCTATGGTAACAAAAATAGAATATTATTGTCTATATGCATAAATCCTTCTGCCACCAATTCTTTCTCCTACCACAGTCTTTCCAAATCCCTGTACATCACCACACCATAATTTTCCCAAAAATTTAGTTATTACCTAAATGCATAAAGGTTTTGAAATCATTTGAAAGCAAGCTGGGAAATAGAAAAATATGTCACCTCTTACTCCATATGGAGCAGCACATTAAAAACTGCAATCTACAAAGCATGACAAATGTTATCATTCTCATGTGGGTTTTTTTAGTATCGACATTCATAATTTTCTTTGCCACAGTATGTTCTCAATTTTATTACTCATACATTACAGCCAAAAATATTAGACAGCCATGGTTCAATGTTAAAGGCTTCTTGAGGTGAAATAAAGCATTCCAAAATTCACCCTTAAAAGAACAGACTGAAATAACATGCAGACTCTACAAAAGAACAGTTTTTCTATTAGTTCAATTTTACCACTTGAATCCAGCTAAAGACACCAATTCTTAACAGAAAGAGCAAAGGCTATTTCTGCTCCTGCCGTCTTTTCTCCTTCATTTTTTTTTTTGTACTTCTAAACCCTGATGGAAGTCATTAAAAAATGAACTTTTTTTACCTGCAGTTTTGTCAGCACCTTACTCAGATGACAGCAACATACTGCTTTAGAGCTTTTTTTGTTTGGTTAAAAGGGAATTCAAATGTAGGCATAGCTTATATTTGGAGTAAATTTAAGTAATGATTATTAAATGAGGAAGGAACGGAGGATATTGAAGTCCTTTCTCACCAGATTATATTTTGCCACAAATGTCACACACTATCTTTAGGTGAGAGTGTCATGAGTATCAATGCTTTTAAGTTTTTGATGTTCAAATCTCTTTTTAAGGAAGATAGCAACTGGCAAATTCAGCTCATGGATTAAAAGCATGAAGATGCCAATGTGCAGGTTATTGTCAGAAGCAACACAAAGATGAGCAAAAGCATTAAGGAGAATCTTAAGACGACTTGGCTCTTTTACTATCTTCCCTATCAATGACTAGGACATGCCAAAACCATATTAATTAATGTTACATTATGTGTCAACAGATAAGCTGAAGGAGTTTTTAGAACAGCATAGAAGCAAGCAGGGGCCTTAGGTGTTCCTAACCTCTCCTGTTATTAAACCCTACAGCTTTTTTTTCTTTTTTTTAGCATATTGTGTTTTAAAAATAATTTAAAAACTACCAACCAACAAGTTAACTGGGCAAGATTTGTTTTCTCAGCAACTCACAAAGGTAGTTTTACCATTTCTACAGAGGTTACAAAGTGAAATGTAAATCTCAGCTCTAAATAATAACTAGAACGACAGAATCTGATCCTCCCATCATCAAGCACATATCCACATCAAAAATTCACCTTTTCATAGGTACACCACTATGTTGGATTTCTGTTGAAGTGATTCTTGCAGACACTACTTATCATTTAAAGATTGTGGAAACATGCTGCAGACATTGAAAATGTACTCAAGATACTCAGAGAGCTCTTGCTGTGCTCTGCCGCTCTACCATACTCTTGAAGAGAGCCCATTACATCATCTTAATTGTAGCAATAGCTGCATTTGCACAATTGTTTCTGTGTTAGTTCTGTTAATAAAGCAAGATGACAAAAAAAAGTAGAATCATGATAATTTTTTCAAAGATTTCCATTAGCTGAATCAGTACCGTTGGCTCTGACTCACAGCAGAGTGTCAAATGCAGGAAGCGTTCTAGGCAGCACTGAAAATACTGTAATGCTGCCCTTACAGAACGTCCCTGCAGGCCACGGCCGATCAATTCTTCAGTTTTAGAGCCATTTTAGAACGATTATAAACCACCCTCAGCTCTTTAAATGAATGCAGTATAGTGTTGCCCGAAGTATTATTTAAAGACGGTGTTCTGGCAGTTCTGCAGTCACCGAGAATCCCGGACGGCCGGGTGAATGGAACTGCTGACCACCGGAGCTGCAGGAAGCAGCAGCATCGTTTGTCCGCGGCGCGGGGGACAGCCCCACCTGCCGTGCCTTCCCATCCGCTGCAGGCGCGCCGCTTGTGGACCGCCGTCCCGTGCATCTGCATCGCACCTCCCAGAAACATCACACATATTAGAATTGCTCGTTGCCATAAACCCTCCCCTGGTTCAGTCCCTTTCATGGTCGTGTTTTGGTTGTGGCTGCATTCCCCTCCCAAGTACCTTTATCTCCCTTCCGTCCTTGCTCAGTAAGCAGGTCCTGCACACCCTGTTTCTTTGCTAAAGGTACACAGACACAGCAGAACTCCTTGTTCTTGGATTAACCTTTTGGTACCACCGAGATAAGTTTTAGATCCTTGTAGTTGCCTTCGCTGACCTTATCATGTTGCTACTAAGAAACGTAAGGATCATCTTTCAAATCTCATCCAAGAAAGCACACCAAAAATCATCCTGACACATCACTGATTGGTTTCCAGCAATGACATCTGGCAGTCTCCAATTTCTTCCTGATGAATAACTGAGGAGGCAACTACACCTATAACATAACCCAATACTATGGGGTATGGGTCTCAAATACCACTCTGTTCAGCCTGAACAAAGGCGGGAGGTTACAGGGTGAGCTCTTTCTCTTGGCTTCTTGCTAGCATTTCTAAATGGCTTTCCTGACAATCTGGGCAGCTAAAGTACAGTAAAGAGGTAGGAATGGGTCTAAGAGTGGTTAAATATACAACTTCAGGCACACTGCAAAGGGGCAAAAAGAAAAGTTATAGAATTCTGGAAGTTCTGGAGAAAGGACTATAATCTATCCCACTGCATGGTGATTTTATGCTGGAACCATACCAGCCACTGATTACAAGGTTATTGCATTGGAGGCCACACCTGCTTCTCTCATGTGTATCTAAACAACATAACCAAGCTGGGTTTCACAACTTCATGGTAACATTTCTGAAGTCGGGTAAGAGCAAAAATCTTATAAAATTTCTATAAGTACTCCAAAAGACTGTAAACTCAGATTTTGTTTGCTTCAACTTGGCCACTTTTTGGACAATTTTTAAGATTCTAAAATTAATTTTCAAGATACTGTATAAGATGTGTTGATAAATTTATAAAATTTTCCATGAAATTTGACTGATTTCTTTTTTTTTCTCTCTCTATCTTAGGCACAGTTGTGAGACTGTTCAAGAAATAATTATGCTCAGATTGCAAACTGTGGGGGGAAAGGGTAGGGGTGGGCAGTGTGGAGAAAAAAAAAAGAATTAAAGAGGGACTGCAAAAAAACCTTGAGAGAACCTCACACCAGACAAAGAGTGGAGCTTGAGGAGGTTTATACCATACCAGTTTTGCACCTCTCGATAACAGTGTCACATGCTGACATCACACCCAACAACAGCTGCATTAAGGCTCGGTGGATGGTCTCCAGATTTTATATATTCACCTCACAGCATCCTACTAAGGGGCAGAACACCACAGTGAGCAGAGCAGTCTTACACTCAATATATGACTGAAAAGAGCCAGTAATAAGTTAAATCACACAGTGAAACCACACAATCACAACAATGCACTAAAGAAAACAAATAGGCTCAGGACCCATTCTGTGGGACACGTACAGCACCTGCACAGCCTCCCTAAGACACGGTCCAAGAGCCTCCAATTTGTATTACATAATTTCCTATGACTTGTCTTTCTTTTGCTATTTTTGCATCAAATATTCTGTTCAGGTATAGTCACACAGGAAGCCCAAAGAACAGAAACAAAGCTGCACAGCTCTCAAACCCACGTAGAAGGAAAACAGTGAAATCTGTGGAACTGTAGGTCTGTTAATGCCAGCAAAAAATGTTACTGTTCTTCACTGCAATCTCTTCTTGCAAGGGAGAGGCATGACTGGCCAGTCCTTCCCAAACAACCCACACAGCACACAAGGCTCTTAAAACATGAGATGAAATGAGTGGGTTCTTAGTAAAATATACAGATTTCAGGTTGCAGTCTGAGAGGCTACCATAATTTTCTCTTATGCAACTGTTCCCAAAACAATGCCTGCCTCAGTAAAAGAGATAGGATTATTGAATTTTGGTGTGTAATAAGAAACTTGCCTACTTTCTAGTGTTTCTGCATTACAGGAAGGATAGTAAAGCTATCTAAGTTGTTAATACACAGAAGTCTACTACCTAACTTTTACATCATGAGTTTATCCTGCATTTTTACGAATTCTACTGAGGCTGAGAACCTTTGGAAAATGCCATTTCAAATGCATCTAATAATTAAAAAAAAAATTTAGTACCTTGCAGCTCCCTTTGTCCAGGCCTTATTCAGTCGTAGTTCTCTGGAGAAATGGTAGCTTCGGTAGACCCTCCATTTTCTCAAGAAAGTCACATTTAAAAGGTTGACTTCATGGCAGGAAAACAAGGCACAAAACCTCACCCTATGTAATTTGTGGTTATAGTGTGACTACCAACTCCCCAGCTGGGGACCTCACAGATGCTCATGAAGGCCGACTACCTCAGTCAGAGGCTGAAAACCCCTGTGAGCCACCACCTTCCTCTTCTCTGCACTCTGAGAACACACTTTACTGAAACAGTGGTCATGGATCATGTGCAAGTGATGGGAAGTAACAAGCACGCTTTGATTTTGGACACTGACTTGTCATGATGAAACAAAGGTTGAGCAGAAATGAACTTCGAACACCCATGCAAGGTTCTCCCCTTCTGGTGTGGTTTCTTTGCTTTTTGGAGGGGCTACAGAGCTCTAAGCCTACAAAAGAGAAATGAAACACCAACCAGAGATAAATCAGAAGTGTTAAAAGTACTCTGACCTCAACAGGAGTGTTGCCAGGAAGCAAGCTCAGAATATAAGTGAACAAAACAAAAGAGAAACTCTCCCCAAGACCCTGGAGAACTTGATGTTTCTTTGCAACTGTCTTCCAAGGGTGTAGCCCTTGCTGAAGAGCACACTTCCACTGACGAGTGCAAGCTGACCAGTGCTCAGAAAAAGATGTTAACTGGGCCAGGTGAATGTGCAAGGCTTCATTTTCTCATCTTCTGAAGGTTTGCAGCACCTGCCTGTTGCCAACAGGATACCTGGTATCACAATTAGCACCACAGCATCTGTCACCAGCACTGTGGGCCCTGGAAATTTCTTTCCCCAGTAAAAGCATGAAGAAACATAAGTCGTCCCCGAAGCAGCCTTTGCAAGACATTTCTCAGCATGTTTTGCAAAAAAAAAGTACCCATTTCACAGCTAGGAAATGTGAATGCTAACTGCTTGGAAATCAGAAAATTTCTGGCTAACAGTTGCAATAATGAAATGGTACTGCCTTCCTGAAAGCCATATGCACACATTTTTGGCTAATTATGATGTACCAGCTCTTGGTAGAGCACAGCAACCCATCTAGGACTGTTTAACATCATAGGAGATCTCAGTTGGATGGAGCACTCTGGCCCCCCTTTGTCCAGCCTGCACTTTAACGAGGGTCAGCTTTGAAGGTACACACTGGGTTCCTCAGGGCTGGGTACTTTTTATCATTCCACTTTTCCTATCTGCACAATGAGAGGAGTGACATTATGACTGCAGAGTAAAAGGCAAGAGAATGAAGGCTGTGAAGGACAAAATGATCCAGGACAAAATGATTCAGGATGAGACTGAAGCCACCTTAGGCCTTTCACTAACTTCTTTCTAAAGACCTTTAGTGATGGTTTTGGTCATTCAAAACCATCTATGTTAGAATCTTATTATCACTACCAATAGAGACTTTTCCTATATATTTATCCTGAAAATCTTCACAGACTTCAAGCCATTACTTCTTATTCTGTTTGAAGTAGACACAGAGAACATTTATTCTCATCCTCCTCACAGGTTTGCATTTGTGCATTTGAAGACCTCACATCTCATAGTAGACTAAATGACTCTCAGTCTTCCTCTGACTAGCAGTTTTACTTGCTGTTCTCTCCACTCTTTCAAGTTGGTTGGCATCTTTTTTGAAGCACAATACCTGAAAAGTTGGACTCACTACTTTCTAAGATCCTATTTCTCTGAATCAGCAAATAAAATTCTCAATTAATCCTTAGTTTCTTTACAGGAAAGAAGAAAATCTAGTGGTGCCCTGTGCTAGGTAAAAGATTGTGAAGTCATAGTTCTGGAAACACCATGATTGTTCCAGAAAACATACAGGTGCTATGTAATAGATATTCACCCTAATATTATAAAAGCAATTTTAAGGCCATAATGTCAAGGGAAATAGGGATTGTGAAAATGCTTTATAGAGCTAGAAATGAATTTTCAAATTACATGCATTTATTTTGCCAGAAGTTGTAACAACCCTGGCCCTAGACACATCTGCCAACACCTACTTGAAAGACTGTGGAAAGAGGAGCTAGGAACATAACTTAGTCTTTTCTTCCCCTGCAGAGATGACATAATACACTTTTACCTTAAAAAACAGAGGAATGCATACTGATTAGGCCAAATATATAACCGAGCTCTTTCAGTGGTGACTTTTCTCACAAACACTTCAGCTACAAGCTCTGTCGTTTGGGACCACAAAAATTCTTTCAAACCCCATCCCAACAAAGATGATTGAGTCATGTGCTTTGACATGGGTCCTGAAGACAGACCACAAAGAAATTTAGCTTAGAACTTCTGAAAACGTCTCTAAAATCTGTTAAAGCTATCTGGCAAACATGCTCCTAGATACACAGGGTGCAGAAGCATAGTTAGGAGAGCATCATTCATGCTGGGGAGCCTGCACTGCCTGGCTGGACACTACAGCAGCCACAGCCACCTCAGCCACTTGGCAGGCGAGAAGGAGATGGCTCTTGTCCCCTTGGTCCAAAACAACCACTGTCAGTACACAGAGCACTTCTTTGCAAAAAAATGGGTGAGGAGCATAGCATCTAACCCATCAAGACTACCTGCTGCTGGGATCATGGCCACTAAGCCCTCATTCTATTCACAATAATGCACATCTTCTCCAGGTCCCAGAGAGTGCATCAATCATCCGTGGCTTGAACAGATAGACAGCAGACCCTACTTGAGGGCTGATGTTTTATCCCCATCCCCAGAGAGGTTTCTCTAGTGTCTCCTGCCTACCCTGCTCCTGGCTAAGGGATGGGATGGGTCCTGGCTGCTAGATCCACTCTGCTGCTCCAGACCCTAGGGTCTAAGCCTGGCCCTACTGCACCCTGACACAGGCAGAGAAATCACCTGTCATCCCACTCCACTGCTGTTAGATACACTCCAGTTTCTCTGGGTGGAGGATGGCAAAGAATATAAATAAAAAAGACAAAGTAATCTCCTGTTTTTACTTTATCTGATTACAGTGGAAGGTGAGGTGGAAAGGACCAGACTTTTAAAGCACACTATTGCCTTTCATTTTCTACTTGCACAGAAATTTTAGACGAAGATGTCAAAACATCCTACTTCCTCTGGGAACTGTTTTTACTAAAAAACCCCTGATAATCTGAATCTGATTGCAAAAAAATCCCAAAACAACTCTGAAGTTTACATTTGAAATATAGTCAACATACCAAAAGTGTACATGGAGAACACCTTGTACAGTTCTCACAGGTGGGAGAATGAGTGAACTGTCAGGCCAATGCACTCATCTGTTGCTCTTGAACAGATGTCAACATCCAAGTTCACCTCCCTAATCTAATAGTTATTCCCCAGTAGTTAAGTGATGGTAAAGTCTCACAAAAAGAGTTGATGCTACGAAATACCAAGGAAGGCCACGGGGGGGGGTGGTGCCTACACCAGGAAATTTTTGCCCAGCGTATGCCAGAATTTGATCTATCTGCTGCTATGGGGGAATGGCTGGTAGCACACACCCGTGGCCAGGCTGACCACATCAAGGTGTTTCAGCCTCCAAGGTGCTGTTCCACCCAGCCCAGTAGGACCAAGGACCAAAAAAATCCCGAGCTGTGATTCCACCATCCTCCACTTCAGTGCTGGCCAACCCCCAACTTAGTTATGCGGGAAACACCAAAGGTAAAACTTTAAAGCCCTTTCCAGCCTAGACAAGGTCACAATGAGTGACCAAGGCCTCTCTCACCTGGCCATCCTCTGAAGGGAAGAGAGAAGAACGGGCAGAGGAGAGGGGGCGGGAGGATGGAGGAGCGCTCCGGCGCCTCGGCAGCGCAGGGGCGCAGCAGTCCCCGCCTCTCAGTGTTCGCTCCCCGGGCACGCCGCTCCCTCCTTCTCTTCTGACGAGGGTTTTAAGGCCGTGAGCTGTGAGGCCCAGGAGTGGTGCTTTGGAAGGCCACTAGATGGCAAGAAACGGCAAGGATCGAGCAGCAGCTGTGCCTTCTTCCCTGCGAACAGGACTCCTCATGCTCCCCCCAGCCCCAGCTGGAGCCAAGCCTGCGGAACGCTCCTCCTAACTTCACTGGGGTGCATCAGAGCGCAGGCACAACGCCTCTACACTCAACAGCCCTCGAATTAATTTCCTCCTTTTTTCTTTTTTTTTCTTTTTTAGTGATATTTTGGGTTTTCTTTGGTTTCGCTTTGCCTTCTTGCAGTGCTGAAAGAAGCCATGGCACCTGCTCTGAGACGCCACTGAACTGTGGCGTGGTGGTGATACATGAACAGAGCCTGTGCACTTTAGGGAAGAGCAGGTGCTTCTCTGTGCTTCTTTGTAAGACGAGTTAACATGCCACCAGCTGAAAGTGGTTTTCATTGATTAAAAACAAGCCAAAACCTTTACACAGACCTTAAATCATATCCTTAATTGCTCACTCTTTTGCTCTTTTTGCTCTGGTGTTATGTGTCCAGAGGGAAAATCCCACCGAATTCAGGGCTAAACAGCTTTACTGTGAGCGGTTTTCAGTACTACCAGCTGAAGTGTGATTTTTATTTGCATTTTTAGCCAGAAAACTCTTCTTTGCTTAATCAAAGAACACCAAATGCATTTTACTCTTTTTATCCAGTTTCAAGTCTTTTCTCTAAGCTTATGCTCTTTAATTACTCTGGTATCAGTCAGAGGCCTTATCATCCAAAAAGTTATATTCCAAACAGAAACAGAACAAGATTCTTACTAACAATATCTCTGTCACCTCCTGTCTTTCTTGACCCAAAGGAATCTCCTACAAGGATGAAGGTAGTTCCCTGCCCCATCCCTGCCTTGAGCCCTGGATGTGCCTGGCCACGTGAAGCCAAGGCAGGGAGCTGAACATCTTTTGTTTTGGTGACTGTCCAATTGCCACAGGTCCCAATCCCTCCCTGCAACCTGCTAATAGGCTGCCTCATCTGCAAGACTTGCTTCTACTTGGCTGTCCCAAATTAACTGTTAAACTAATTGACTTATTTAGATTTTCTTAAAATAACATGTTTCTTTCGAATTTAATTTCTCCGCATTTTCTACTCCCAGCCAGGTTTGTCTCTGACAGATAGAGTATTTCAAAACATGCTCATCTTCCCTTGGAATTTCTTCCTCCTTCAGGAAGCAACTAACCCAGGCATAAAACAAAATATTATTTGCCACATGGGATGTATCCAAGAATCTTAAACCTGACCTCATCATCTGAAGCGAGATACCAGATTTTTAGGTAAACAAGGAAAAGCAGGGTGCTTCCCTCCCCTTCGAGGTGGGTTGTCACAGGGTCTGACAGTTTTCTCTTCTGCCACAGAGAAAAAAAATTGATTCAGCCTGTCCCTAACATTCTCTGTGATAAACACCTTTTGAGGGCTCTTGGTAAACAAACCAGGAGGAAGAGTATTTTTGTAGTTTCATATTTGTCTAAGCAGAGAGCATTTGAGGATAGCAGACATACTACACAGGCTATTGCATCTAGAATTAACCTCCTTCTGTCATGGAAGAGGAACAACTTACTTAAAATATGTGAGGGCAGGAATGTTAGATTCCCTGGTATGATTTACTGTGAGACCAGCTCTGTTAAAATCATTGAACCATTAGAAACCCTCATCAAACATCACTGTAGAGAGTAAAGAAAAACTAAAGACTAAATCCTGAACTACTGCTTCTCCCCTTCTTCCTTAGCCAAAGACAGGGCTGCTGGAAGAACCATCAGAGAGTGATGTCCATGAAGTCAGGAGAACACCAGGCCAGCCATGTAGGATAATCTGTCTTTCATGAATTGCAAAAATGGAGAAGGGGAGGCAAAGAAGGAAGGGGATTTTACTCAAGGTCTACCCAGCAGATCAGTACAAGCAGGGAAAGGGCAGCCAACCCTGTGTTCGACAGCGTGCACCTGGGATCTGAGCTGAGGAGGACTGCAGTGTGGAAATTTCCTCACTGCATTTACTATTCTGATCCTTACAAAATGCCTTACCCAAAGGACCGCCCCAGCAAGTACAGCTTTCCAGAGCCAGAAAATACAGCTATTGCACTTTAATATCACTTAGATGCCCCACAGAACAGAAAACAAACACGACCTATTACAGGCTTCCAGAGAACTGTAATTGCCGGAATCAGGGGAAGGGAGACTATTCAACCAATCCTGAACGTTTTAACAAGATATCTAAAATTAATTTCCCTAGAATTCTCACATTTCTTTTTCTAAATAAATTTTTCTTGCTTGCTGCTGTTTTTCCATGAAAAAGTGTACCTTTGCTTACAAGTTGCACAGGCTTAGATTTTCTTTAACTTTTAATAATTTTTGTTTCATTTTGGCATTCTGAAGTAGTAGATACACTCTCTAGTAGTAACTAGAGATACACTACTCTAGTAGTAACTCTAAGTCTGTTACTTAAATACAGATAGACTTGTTTTAAAAATTGTGTATTATCATAGGCAGTGTTTTGAGACAGTTCCTACTTTTGAAGTACACAGAATGTAAATACCTACTGGTACTCTCACCATCGCTTGAATGCCACTACTACACCAACGCTTCCATTATAGTAACCACGGAGAAAATTGCACATACTGAGCGGATATCGTGACCTTTGAGCATTTTTCTTTCTTACAGAGCTTTATCCCCTGGTGAGAGCAACTGAGACATCCACAACCCCAAGGAAAAAGGGTGGCAGACAGCCATTCATTTAAAGATGACTTTTGCAATCAGCCAAGCTAAAAATACTCATCCCCCATCCACACATTTCATTTGGGCCCCCTTAGTTTATGTCTGCTGCTTGTAAAGCAAAAGCAGCAGTGTTTTATGGAGCCACCTCGGGCAGTGTCCCTGAGGTTAAGGACAGGTAAAGCTCACAGGAAGACTCGACAGCTCTCATTAGGTTATCTGATCCAGCACACAGCTCTGGTGCAAGTTTTGATTTCCTCCAAACTCACTCAGGGGTCACAAAACCCACGGACACAAGGGAAGCTGCCCACATTGACAATACACTCTGGGCAGCCTTAGAGCAGATGGGTGCAGTGGGCCCCTGGCAGGTCTTCCAAAGAAACAGATCTGAACGACAAAGTTCTGGTTTTCTTCTTTAAAATGGTGACTGTGTTGTGACCCTCTCCAGACCGGAAAGTCTACGATAAGGAGACATAAACAACGTTAGTTCCTTCTGAGACTGTCCAGAGTGTGCAAGTTTTTTTGGAATAATGAGCAGGCACAACACAGCTTTTCAAGTGCCAAATAGAGTTTAATGTCCTTCCTTAAAAAAAAAAATTTCTCCTTGCCCACCTCATCTTTGTTTTCCCTGAATTTATTGCAAATGCAATCTTTTTCCCAGCAGGAAGGTTATATTTGTAGCAGGCAAAGAACCATAACCAGGGTTTGACACAGAGCAATACCCTGTAATTTTCATAGACATGTAGTGTGTCTGTGTCACTTTATAATTTCTTTGGTATGTCTCAGCCACAGGCTCAGTCTCTGTCAACAGCCACAGGAGAAGGGAGGTACAGAAGGGCAAGTGGCCCCAGCAAGGCAGGAAGGGGTCAACATGGGCATAGCCAGGCCACAGCCACATGCCACCCTCTGGAATTCTATGTTTGGGCTGGCAATGTGCTGCATCTCCTCCAAGCACTTTGCGGGGGGGAGGAAGTTTGAAATGTGTATGAAGACAGCTTTTTAACTAAAGAAACACGAAAGGTATTTGACAGCTCTGTTTAGTAGTTTACACTGCAGCTCAGGTCAGTGGTACGTACCTGTAATGTTTCATGCAGTTGTCTTAAATGATCCCTTTACTTTTTTCCATAGGATTGCTTTACAGAGTTTGTCTCCTCCTGAGTTCCTCTAAAAACTTGGTGGAAATGTTCAGAAAAAAAAAAAACCCAATGAAAAATACCATTTTTTTCAGATAGGTTGTTTTGATTTAACAAAGAATAAAAAGCATTTCTGCCTGACTGTAAAATTTCATTTCCTTCCTGTCTGAGTAGGTGGTTTATTTTTTTTTTCATTTGAAAATGCTGGTTTAATTCATGTGTGGCTTTCTTTGACACGTACTAGAAATCAGCTAGCCTGTTACCAAATCAGCTGCTGCTTCAGAAGTGGTTGTTTTGATTAAGAAGTTACAGGATGGTTTAAATAGGCCTTTTCTGACAGGCAAAGAAATCTGCCATCTTCATGCTGGCATCACTGTAAAATCTTTGTCTGACACCATGATGACTCATATTCCTTAAAGAAAGACAAGACAAAGGTGGGAAGCCCCTACAATCTGATTGCAGGTGACTAATTTCCTGACTGTCTGCCAAGGCACAACACTCACTGACCCCAGGCACCCATGTGGCTCCTGAGCATTCTGCATATCCATGCCGTCCTCTTCCTCAGGAGAGAGTACAAGGACACAGGAAGCTATAGGCTTCTGAAACCCTGACACAGAACACTCAGGGCAGGGAAAGTCGCTGAAAACCATGTCTTGAACATCAAAATAGGTGAGTGCTGTCTAGTCAGCAGATATGGGAGAACCCCGTGGGAAAAATGGAGGTTGAGGCTATGCTCATTCACTCCACCCAAGAAGGCCAAATTAAGATTACATGCATAAGCCTTTCATTCTACAATGTCATAACTTCCATTTACATAAGGGGATAATGCTGTTTTCCCTGTTATTCATCCTGTTACCTGGGCAACACATTTCTTTTAGGATCTCGTTTCCCCTTTTTAATTCAAGGGCAGATGATGCTCCCTCTGGCCATATCTCTTCCACTCTTCATGCTTCAAACAGTCAATGCAGAAGAAGAATTCACACACGCTTTTCCTGTTCTTTACTTACTGCCCATTCCTCGGCAGGATCCTTGTTACCTATTCCTGTTAGGCTTGGCAATAAAGTAACCAAAATCACGGTTCATCCACTTAGAAAAAACATTGTCTTTCCTGTTGCTGTCCATGAACTACTTTGTGACAGCATTCTGAGGGCAGTAGACATCCTCTTCAACTCCCAAAACCATATTTTGGGCCTCACTGAGTATTTTGTGGCACCACCAGACAAATTCTGGTCCAAGCAAGTTCAGGAAACTTAATAAGTTGCAGCCAAAAGTAAATGCAGTTACTTCCTACCTAATACCCGGGCTTGGATATTTTGAGCACAATTTTCAGAAAGCCCCCCCTTCCGAGGTAATTTAGCTACTTACACATTTTTAGGAATACAAGGGAGTTTTGCCTTTAAAACTCTTTTGCCTTTAAAACACTGCTTTAAACAGGATATAGAAGAGGGGATGTCCTTGTTGATTTCATTCATTAGATCAGCTACCCATATAATGAATTATTTTTTGCCTTAAATGATGCCCGCTGGCAGACAAGGAGCAGGGGTTTTCCTAAATATGTTAAAGTAAATAGAAATGAAGAATTTATCCTGGACTCTACTAATTCAGCAAAGAAAAGGATATAAATGTTTGCAGAACAGTTCAGAAAGTTTTAATACATAAGTTTCATTTAATTTTAGTGAGGCTTTTCTGTCTAAATGACGAGCATTGCAGCTCAGTTCTGCAGCTTTGTTGCTCATCTTTACTAGGGACAGACATCTGTAAAATTGGGTGGCCTCTTACCATGTCAGTGTGGCAGGTTACACGTGGGGCAGCCCCAGTATGCATTCCCATACAAAAATGACATTCTTTGTGGCCCTTCAAGACTGAACATATCACCAATCTTATCTGAGCATCACATGAATAATATTTTAATAACATAAATAGCTCAGGTCAACCTATTTCTAGCTAATAGGCAAGAAAATTCTCTTGAGTAGCTGAGTTGAAGCAAGGACAGAGAAATCATAGAATAGCTTGGTTTAGGAGGGACCTTATAGATAATCTTGTTTCAGTTCCTCTACCATGGGCACAGACACCTTCCACTAGACCAGGTTGCTCAGGGCCTCATCCAGCCTGGCATTGGACACTTCCAGGGATGGGGCATCCACAACCTGTTCCAGAGCCTCATCACCCTCCCAGTAAAGAATTTCTTCCTAATATCTAATCTAACCCTACAGTTTGGAGCCATTATTCCTTGTGTTAGTGCTACCTGCCGTTGTAAAAGGGCACTCTCCATCTTTCTTGCAGGCTCACTTTCAGCTGCTAAAAGGCCACTGTAAGCTTTTCCTGGAGCTGTCTCTTCTTCAGGCTGAACAACCCCAAGTCTCTCAGCCTTTCCTCATGGGAGAAGGAGAGGTGCTTCCTCCCTTTATTCATCTTGGTGGCCTCCTCTGGACTTGCTCCAACAGGTCCATGTTGTTCCTGTGCTGGGGACCCAGAGCTGGATGCAGCTCTCCAGACGGGGTCTCACCAGAGCAGAGCAGAGGGGCAGAATCCTCTCCCTCGCCCTGCTGCCCATGGGGCTTTGGATGCAGCGCAGGACACGTTTGGCCTTCTGGGCTGTGAGTGCCCATTGCTGGGTCATGTCCAGCCTCTCATACACCAGCACCCCCAAGTCCTTCTCAGCAGGGCTGCTCTCGATCTGTTCATTCCCCTTATTGATACCAGGGGTTGCCCCAAACCAGGTGCAGGACTTTGCATTTGGTCTTGTTAAACCTCATGATGTTCCCATGGGCCCACTCCTTGAGCTTATCCAGGCCCCTCTGGATGGCAGAGCCATATAGTTCTGTCTTACTTACATCTTCACATTTAAGTACAGAAGGAGCTATTGCTCCATCTCAGCTAGGACACATGCAGTTTTTTCCATGTAAGATTCTTAAAAATTCCCACAGTTTGCCAAAAGACTGTAATGGCTTTGTGAGTGTTCTGTGCTGCTTGGCACCTCCAACTTAGGTCGAGTTCAATTTTAGATTCAAGACTATATCCATATATATACACACTATATATATATATACTTCGTGTGTGTGTGTGCGTGTGTGTACATACTATATATATACATTAAATATATAAACCAAGACTATATACAAATCCCATAATTTGAAATGAATTCACTTACCTTCATGGTATGTTTGAACTTCAGCCTCCTGGTGGAAGAACTTCTATTACAATGTTTGCTGCAAGCTGTTCCAGATTGTGAATTATTTATTTGCTTATAAGAGATTAAATCTTCAGCAGGGGGTCCTCCAGGATTGTAGCTAACGGCCAAAGTCTTCTAAAATTATTTCTATTGGGCAAATTTATAAATACAGTCATGTAGGGCCAGCTTAGTGCTTTTGAAGCCTGGTCCAAACCAAAGTGCACAGCTAATCACCAATACTACAGCATTACACCAATCAGGGCCTGCCACCCATCTTTGTATGAGCTGAAAAATAGATCCAGGTACCTTAAAATCACAAAATGGAATATATGCAGCTGTTTCACATGCCAGTAATTAATGAGTATAATTCATAGTAGAAAAATTTAGTCCACATCAAAGGTCTCAGAATCCTCACTGAATAGGAAAAGGAGACTTAATGCCCTGCAACCATAGGCTCTACATGAAATAGGCTATCAAGAAGACTAAAGCTTGAATCCTCACTGCAAGCCTTTGTCCCTTGAGCTAAGACATTAATAGGCAATATGTGTAGTGCATGTGCTCTCACAGGAACTATGGATGCCTCCACAGGCTGGCCTAGAGGGTAAAATAACATCTTCCAGCAAGAGAAGCAACACCCTCTGCTTCCTATTCTATGCTGTGGCTGATTAGGAAGTGACAGGAACAAATCTGGAGTCAGTTTGGGGACCCCGGCATTCTATTGCTAACCTGCTGCAAGCCAAAGACACCAGGG
Source organism: Ptilonorhynchus violaceus (assembly GCA_013397565.1). NCBI lineage: Eukaryota > Metazoa > Chordata > Aves > Passeriformes > Ptilonorhynchidae > Ptilonorhynchus > Ptilonorhynchus violaceus. The sequence goes on from VZRJ01003222.1 coordinate 240,837, forward strand.
TTTACATTCACACTGGCAGATCTCTCTCCAATCAATATTCTGCTTCACTAGCCCTCTGCCAGATGCTGTAGAGAGTACAAGGTACTGCAAACATGGACCAGTTCCTCTTTTTACTAATTACTGTTCCTGGAAACTGAAGGCTGCAGGTTTGCCAGCTATGTAAAAAGAAATAACTTTATATTTTGTTTAAATAAATACTTGATGACAATGTACAGTAATGAGAAGATGGTTACCAGTTTTAGAGACAGGTGCACCCTTGTAGCTAACTTTGGCAAAACACTGGTATTCATAGATCTGTCTCCTCCTTGGGACCTACGTAAATGCAGACTTTCTCTGGAATTTCCTGTAATCCATCAACTGGACAATCTTTCTGGGAAAACTTGTTTAATAAGACTAGACCCATATTTATGGAGGCTGTTATTTTTACTTTACTTTTGGTGGAGGAGAACAGAATGTAACTCCCCAATTTAGATGCTAATGTCCTTTGGGAATATGGATGTAGAATAACTTCCTGGACAGTAAACAGCAGGACAGTATAGTTCAGTTGGAAGGGACCTGCAACAAACATCTAGTCCAACTGCCTGACCAATTCAGGGCTCACTGAAAATAAAAGCATACTGTTAAGGACATTTCCCCAAATGCCTCTTAAACTCTGACAGGCTTGGGGTATCAACCACCACCCTAGGGAGCCTGTTGCAGAGTTTGGCCACTCTCTCAGTAAAGAATTACTTCCTGATGCTCAGTCTACACCTCCCCCAGAGCAGCTTTTAACCACTGTCCTGTCACTGGATACGAGGGAGAAGAGATCAGCACCCCTCTCTCCCCTTCCCTCCTCTGGGAGCTGTAGAGAGCAACGAAGTCACCTTTCAGCCTCCTTTCCTCCAAACTAGACAAACACAAAATCCTTAGCTGCTCCTCATAGGATGTACCTTCCAGTCTTTCCACCAGTTTTGTTGCCTCCTCTGGATGCATTCAAGTAGCCAAACACCCTTCTTAAACTGTAGGGCCCAGAACTGCACACAGAACTCCAGGTGACACTCCACCAATGCTGAATACAGTGGGATAATCAACTCCTCTTACTGACTGGTGATGCTGTGTTTGATGCACCCCAGGATGGGGTTTGCCCTCTTGGCTGCCTGGCTGCAGCACTGACTCATACTGAGCTGGCTGCAAACCAGCACCCCCAGATCTCCTTCTGCAGGGCTGCCCTCCAACCACCCCTCTCCCCACACTTATACTTGTGCCTGGTGCTACTCCATTCCAGGTAAAGAATCTGGCATTTGGAATCGTTGAATTTCATCCCAGTAATCATTGTCCAATGCTCCAATCTATCCACATCCCCCCAGCAATGCCTCTCTCCTCCCTTGAGAGAATCAACAGCATTTCCCAGTTTTGTATCACCAGCAAGCTTGCTAATGGTTCATTCAACTCCTGCATCCAGACCATTGATAAGTACATTAAAGAGTCCAGATCACCGATAAATACAATAAAGAGAACTGGCCCTAGAATTGAGCCCTGAGGAACACCCCTGGTGATTGGTCACCAGCCAGATGTAGCACCATTCTCTACAACCATCTGAGCCTAGCTGAGCCAGATCTTCACCTAACACACTGTGTACCTGCTCACCTTACAGCTGGACAGCTTTTCCAACAGGATGCCATGAGGGACAGTATCAAAAGCCTTACTAAAATCTCTAAAAACTACATCCACCAAGTGGGTAACCTTATCACAGAAAGATACAAAATTAATTCAACAGGATTTTCCCTTTGTGAACCCCTGTTGACTGTGCCTGATGATTGCACTGTTCTTTAAATGTCTTTCAATAGTATGCAATGTGGTCTTCTCCATAATTTTTCCAGGTACTAATAGGTCTGTACTTTCCTCAGTCTTCCCTCATGTCCTTCTTTTAAATTAGAATAACACTGTCTAGCTGCCAGTCAGCAGGGACATCCCCAGACTCCCAGATCTTTGGCAGATGATCAGGGGGGTCCTTTCATAACATACACTAGCTCCTTCAGAACTCTGGGATGAATCTCATCGAGCCCCATGGCCTTAAAACACTCCACTGATGCAACTGATTCCTTAGAATTCCTGTGTCCACAAATGGAAAGTCACTGTTTCTACAGCCATGGTCCTCTGACACAGGGGACCGGGCAACCCAAGGTCTATCAGTATTATTAGGAACTGAGGCAAAAAAGGGCATTGAATGCCTTCTCTTTTTCCTCATCCCTATTTGTCAGGTGACCATCTTCAATAAGTAGTGGTTCAATGTTTTCCTGACACTTCCTTGTTCTACTAACATACTTTAAAAGTCTATTTTGTCATCTGACCTAACACTGGCCGGTTTCAGCACTAGTTCAGCTTTGGCCTTACATGTGCAAACATGTCCCTGCATGTGCAAACTAGACCTCTGTAATCTTCCTGTGAAGCCTGACCTTGCTTCCAGAGATTGTGCCATGTCTTTCCTCTTGAGCTCCATGTTCAACCAAGCTGGGCTCCTGCCCTGCTTACTCGACTTACAACACTGGATTTGTCTACTCCTGTGCTTCTAAAAGGCAGTTCTTAAAAACCGACCAGCACTTCTGGACTCCTAAGCCCTCAAAAGCAGATTCCCAGGCAACTCTGCTAAATAGCTCCCTGAGAAGCTTAAAGTTTGTTCACCTGAAGTCCAGGGTAGAAACTCTGATGTCCTTTTTCCTTGTTACAGGGACAATTTTAAACACAACCATTCTGTGATCACTGTGGCCAAGATGGTCACCTACCATCACATCCCCCTTGAGTCCTTCTCCATTCACAAATAACAAGTCTAGAAGGGCATCTTTCCTAGCTGACTCAGTACTTGTGACAAGAAGGTATCTTCAACAAACCACTGGAATTTCCCAGACTTGCTTGTCACATCAGTATGGTATTCCCAGCTGATGTGTGGGAAGTTGAAATCTCCCATAAGGACAAAGGAAACTGATTCAGATATTGTTCTAGATTGCCTACAGAATAACTCATCTGTCTGTCATTCTGCCTGGGCTACCCATAGTAGACACCCACTGCAAATTCTGCTTTGTTTTCCATCCCACTATTGCTCACCCAGAAACTCTCAAACACATAATTTGTAAGTGTAAGGGCTGTACAGCCAAACCTCTCCCTCACACACAATGCAACTCCTCCACCTCACCTGTCCTGCCTGTCCCTCCTGAGCAGCCTTTGGGACTCATCCCACCACATCTAACTAATACTGATGACATCACAGGATTGGGAACAGATCACTACTTCAAGTTCATCCTGTTTGTTTCTTACACTGTGTGCATTTGTTCACAACCATTTCAGATGAATAAAATAAGTGTTTTGGTGAACAGGAGCATGAAACCTAAGGACTGGTGTTTTAATCACTTCCTAAAGGCTGGCAGGGCAGGATTCAAATCTCACAATACGACCTTGAATAATGTAAGTGTTTCATGTACATGCATAAAACACCCCCTATTTTATACCAATGAGTACAGGTGAGCAGTGTGCTTAGTTCAGTGCTAGCTCTCATCAAACTCGTGAGCAGGGTACCACTGACCGATGTGACTGAAGGTTGCTGTGACACAGTCACCATGCACCTAACTCTCCCTTCTTGCATCTCTGCCTCACTCGTGGAACCTGACAAAGTGCCATCAAACTGACCCTACAAAAGACTTTCCAAATGTTTGAGAATAGCTCAGCCTGCCTCTGTGCAGGAGCTTCGTATGAGGATAGGGACCAGTGCTTATCAGATCCGTAATCCCTGGAAAGAAGGGGTTTCCATTGGTTTCTAGCATACAGTCACTGCTCAGAGACATCCCAGGGCACAGGTAAAATAACTTAGCAGAGTATGCACGGCGTTAATGGTGCTCCAGGACTTCAGCACAGTTGCTTTTACATAAGTGAAAGCAGAATTTGATAATATACTACATCTCTGAAAATATTGCCCTTGTCTTCCCAAAAATTAATAGTTTTTTAAAATTAGTTAATGAACCTCAATGAGTAGTGGCACAAAATATTTTCTTCTTAATCTTCACAGCTTTTCAGTTGTTCTCACTTTAAAAAGAAAATGACAAAACATTTACTTATCAGCCAAAAAAAAAAAAAAGAAAACCCAAAAAACCCCAAACCCACAAAACCAAAGTGGAAAAAATAACAGGAAAGTTACAATTTATGGCATTTAATCAGAGTTTCTCAGTCCTGGAATGCTTTAAGACAAGTGAAAAGAATAAGTGATGTTTTTTTCTCTGATAAGGACTGAGTCATTCAGATAAAAGTCAGCTGTGAAATACTAGGATGTACAGTCTGCAGTAGTTTCCTTAATAATTTTCTTTTCCTCATGTCTACAGTAACATGTTCTTGGAAAAATGGGGCTCCCTCTACTTTTTGGCCTTTTATTGTTAAAATAAATATTAAAAATATTTAATATTTTAAATGTTTACTATTGTGCCAATATTGTAATTATTTTATACATAAATCCTCATCTAAAGGGTTGATGGCACATACTGGATTAACCACACACTCACAGCATGTTTGTCCATGGCTGAAACCAGCATGAACTTGAGGCCAGAGAGATTTTTTGCTTTTATGCTTTTTAGACTAGTAGCATTTTAGTTTTATACTTTTATATTAGTACCCCTATAATCCTACAACCTCTATCCTACAACCTTGTATCCCTTTCCTATAGACAAAACAGAGCCAAGTTATCGGCCTTTAGGCATTCCAGAGTTGGACTCGATAAGCTACTGAAGTAAGCAGAGATCTCCCAATAGAAACTTGCCACAAGGAATAGTGTAACAAAATTCTGCTTTTCATTGGAGAATATTTTCAAAACCATGTAACCCCTATAACAGTAGAAGCACGAACACCTTTGGGGCTCTCTGCGCTCTTTTTACCTTTTTGCACCCTTTTACCTTTGTATAACTTACACTTGCTGGAACCCCGCTCGGCAGGATTGGGCCCAAAGCCTGTGCAGTGGAGATCCCGGGGCTGTCCCTAGAAAACCTTTGCTTTCTCCAAATCCTTTTAATAAATTTTTACTTTTTATCCTCTTATTTCGACCTCAGCCTGTATTTTCAAACATAAATAAGGCATCAAACTCTTCCTTTGACCCACGTCCCCACACCCTTCTTCAGCCCGAAGCAAACCTTTCCATTACAACCACACTGGCACGAAACTCACTGATAAGGATCTGCAGGCATATCAGCAGTACCTCCAAAACGTATGCAATCCACTGGGGGCCAAAACATGCCAAAATATTGGTTATTCCCACTGCAATATGTGTAGCCCTTGGGGACAACAAGTTACAAAAGCCATGGCAAGTCAGCAGCCAAAAGGCCCAACAAAATATGGAGTAAAAAAATAAAAGAGACAGCATGTGGGTAGTGAGAAAAGTTAAAGCACAAGAACAGAGACTATACAAGCTGGGGAAGACAGAGAACACCTGTCTGAACCTGCACCATGAAGGTCACCATATAAGTTCCTTTCCTAGCCATGCCAACATCCTGCTCTGCCTCTCACTCCCGCTCCCCTCCTAATCACTTCTCAGGACCTAAAACTCACAGGTGCACACTCTGTTCCCCACTGGCAATTTTGAGACATGTTCCATGGATTCAAGCAGTCAAAACTGCAAAATAAAAAAAAAACTTGGTAAGCAACTCACACCCACATGTACATCTGTCATCCTCCCTTCCTCAGCACTCTGCTTGTAGGAAATTAGTGACAGCCACCAGAAACCTCTAAGAAAAACAAAGGATGGGAGTTGACCATTTAAAAAGTTTTGATACAAGGCTGAGATGCACCAGCCCTTCCCCTCTCTCTCTGGACTGGGACTTTGTATCAACAGCATTGCTCACAGGCCGCAAGACAAACTTGTGGGTCGCACCTCTTCCTCCACAACTTCTTGGCAAGGGAAAAAGGAACGCTGAGAAGAAAGTAGTCCAAACTTTCTCAGGATGTCAAAAAGCCAAGGGGCTGCTGGAAACTCACTTTGTGGAGATTATAGATGAGAAAGAAAACACTCAAAATAAGGATTTGGCGAAAGATTGTAATTCCTAACCCTGTGGGACAAAACAATTTTTCCTCCAAGTTAGGGCAGAAAAGTTTCATTCTTAGTACTTTTCTGCACTACACTGCTTCATCATGTATAGCACAAATAACATGAGAAACAACAGCTAGATCTCCACATTAATACCAAAAGATTTTTTCCAGCCTAAATTCAGTGGATTTACGCAACTGGATTATGTCACCTCTCTCTCTTTTAGTATTGCATTTGAGTAGCGCATTGAGTAGTGTATTTTCGTATATTTTCCTCCCAGAAGACTCAGTGGGTGCAGTATTTCTCTAATGCCTGCTAGGAAAGATTAAAATGAAATTAATTAATTATTTATTATTAAATATTATTAATATTAATTACAATGAAATTACATATCTGATATGTAGCAAAATCAGACATCCTCCTCCTGGAAGACAAGATATGCTGGACAATCTAGACTCAATGCACACACAGAGCACTGCAGGAAGCAAGGACCTGCCTACAAGGACACCACAAGATTGGAACAACATACACACAAGCCCTTTATTTCTCTCTGTCACCTCAGTTTTCTTTTTCTAGAATGTGAAGACTCCTACCTTACCCTACCTTTTTGAATTTATAAGTCGTTCTGTTTATCAGTGGAAGACCTTGTCTAGGGAAAAAGGCTAATTAGAGTAATATCAAAGCTGGAGTCATCTCAGGATCTCATCACAGAAATCAGCAACTGGCACAGTAAAGTACTAGTTGTATGTACATATGTATGTTCATCTTAAAACAGAGGGTAAAATATGACTACATGTGCCTCAAGAAGGAATCCATAGTATTCTTTAGGTTTTTCTGCAAGAATAAATCCCAAACATTTGTATTTCTACATATTATCCTATTACGTAGAACTAATGACATATCTAGAACTAAAGTCATATAACCAGAAAACATGAGAATGTTTGTGTCTCTTGTAAACATAAGAATTTGTGGAGGTCTGTTCGGGATGTTGTAGCACAGAAGACACTAGCAAAACCACCTGGAAACAGGCAAGTTCATACAGGCAGCAAAAATCTGAAGTCCTGTATCAGATCTCAATAAGCACAGACTTTCCAGAGAGAGAGAGGCTCTCCTTCTGTACTTCGAAGTGCAGCAGACCTGTGACTCACGCTCCCCTCAAAACCTTCTCCATGGTGGAAAGAAGTGGCCTCCTTCGGTTCCTCCTCACAAAAGTAAACTCTCTCTGCCCTGTAGTCCTCCATAATTCTTGTAATCATATCTTCTACTTGCTGTAGTTCCTCTCCTGCCCTATAGCCCAGTGTTGATGGCACCCTATATCACACAGGGCAGGCTCAGAATCCCCCCTTTGCCCTGGGGGTTTGGCTCCACCATCTTCTGTCTCTCAGTGCTCTGAAGACAAGGACACAGAGTCACATGGAAGTTGCTCTAGGCTCATCCTTTAAGATAATTCCTCTTCAAGTCAGGTAAGAGAAACTGAGGCAATTAAATTTTCAAATAGTTACTGTTTTGAGAATGCTACTGGCAAAGGAGATTCATAAAAATGTTCAACCTCCACCTAAAGTCTAAGAACAGCTTTTTGGTTTCTTGTACATCCTAATCACTGCTCTCTATGTTTCCTCTACTGTAGTCTCTTATCTTCAACCAGAGCAGCAAATTAGAGTCAGAAGATGTAGAATTTTACATTATTTAGGGTTGTTCACAAGCTATCTACCCCTCTACATAAAACATTTCATAGCAATTTATAAAGATAAAATAAAACATGAAGGAACACCTTAACTGAAAGACGTATTAAACCCTGAAATACTTCTCTTGCAAAATATTTATTTATTCCACAGAAGGTACCTTCCACCATTTCAGCGGGAAAGGCAGAAAACCCCAATTGTTTAAATTTGCCCTGTTTTTCAAAGCAAAAGTTCTGGCAGTGAAGATGGTGAAGCAGTGTTTTCTTTTCTTGAGTCGACATTATTCACACGGTTGCAAGATGAATAAAACCTCTTAATTTCAAAAATAGAATGCACCATATATGTGCACACCAGCAGCTCAGAATGCTTTGTAAACAGCTAAATGATATGATATGTGAACTGACACAGTGTTTTGGGACAGGGTTGTAAAAACAGACCCACTTCTCCTACGTGCCTCTTCAGGGAAATTTCATCTGAGAAACTGCTCCAAGCTAATTACTTTCTTAAAAGGATATAAGTGCTTTTAACTCTAAAACTCTCTCCCAAATATTTCAGCAGGAAAGGCTAACAAATGTGTATCAATACAACCAGTTAGACACACAAAATATTAACTATATGAAAGCTGTACCTCCCCAAGCCCACTTTGTAACGGCATGGATTGTACACACGCCATCCAACAGCCACTCTGTACACAGTGCAAGCAATCAAAGCAAGGATACTAAAATGAGTCTGCTTGTGCTACCCCAAGAGTAGAGTTAAACCACTGAGCAGAGGATTTACAGCTAGGGTTGAATAATTTGTCATGTTACCCACATGATACAAATTAGGCTGATAGAAAATAAGTTCGTGCCTATTTTTTACCACTTGACCCCTCAAATCTTCAGACTTAAAAAAGATCATAACGAACAGAAGAAACAATTGTGCAGTTTCTAGGACAGAAGAAACAATTGTGCAGTTTCTGGGAATATCTTCCCTCTTATATTAAAATATCAACCTTTCAACTAATACAGAAAAGTTTGAGAAAGGAAGACCTTGCATCCGAAACCTCACTTTGAACATGAGGGGAAAATGTCCTGAGGATTGCTTCCAGGAAACCCGAAATCTCTTCCAGTTGGTTCAGTTAGCTGCTTACATACATGCTGCTTACTTTTGAGATTTCCACATCTGATCTTTGTCAATGGCTCTCTTCCCTGTTTTAGTACAACAATTGATTTCAAAGTCCATACGGCTTTCTAGGGTTAATTTTCCCCCTAGGTCCTTTATATTGGCTAGATTAACATGCAAAGCTGCGTCAGAAGGGAGAGGAAAAATGTCTGGGTTGCCTAGCCAGAGACACAGTTCCTACTCCTACTGGGAATGAAGAGATTTTTCCCATAGATGGGAGTGCTGCATACATGCCAAAAAATAAAGTCACTTCTACCCTATTAACTATAACATTGTGACAAACTCCCAACAATTCTGAAATTAAAATACCAATCTCAGTAAGCACTATAAATCTAAGTGCAAAAATATTCCTGAATAGCTCATCTTGAGATCCTACCATAAATTCAGATCAAACAGAACAAATTTACCTTTGTTTAACTCTGAATTCCAATCCTGTTCTTCCACACAGATGACAGCATTAGCAGCTGCTTGACTCCAGGCACATCATTTGGAGGCAGAGCAGGACTTATGAGCTCTCTCTCATCTCACCAATGCAATCACTCATGCTGGTTGCTGCTGGGATGCTCAGGGCTGTCAAGGAAACAAGCCAGGTTTCTCTCACCCCAAGACTTCCCGTCTCTCATTCCCATCACTATGCCTTCCATGCTGTCCAAGAAAATATTCTCTAGTGTTTCCATCAAAGCCTTATGTGTTTTCCTAGTGGTGCTCTCATCATCACAAGAGTGCTCACTCCCAGGTTCATTGGTCCAGGAAGGAAATAAGCCTCATCAAGTGGATTTCAAAGTTATCACAGAATATTCTGAGTTGGAAGTGAGCCCATAAAGGAAATAAGCCTCATCAAGTGGATTTCAAAGTTATCACAGAATATTCTGAGTTGGAAGTGAGCCCATAAGGATCATCAAGTCCAGCCCCCAAGTGAATAAGCCCATACGGGTATTGAACCCACAACCTTGGGTTTATTAGCATCATGCTCTAACCAACTGAGCTGTCTTATCCCAGATTGTGACATGATAAAGGAGGCCAGAGAATGCCAATATTTATCATCCCTACATAGGATCAGTTGTCTGAAATAACCAGCTGCTTAATAGAAATCAAACTTAACGTGTGCAACAGTGGTAAGAGTGTGCTTTCCTTTTGCTCCATGGTGAAACACCGACCATGTTACTCCGTCCCCAGCTGCATATTTTCTTTTTCTCTGCATCCTGATGGGTCAATCATGGAGCCCAGCAAGAGAGATGAACACATGCCAGTGGGCTCCACATGAGCTCCAGGCTCTGTGTGCCCAGGATCTGGGCTCTGTGGAGCTCCTGCAGACAGTCATCTCCATTTTTCCTAGGTCTGTCTACTGGTGTCCAGGTTGTCTTTCCTTGAAGGGCTGCCTTCTAGTTTGGAAACAAGGAAAAGCTTTCAGAGGAGCTACTTTCACTGTGGTTACTGTGAGCCAGGAAGATGAAAACACCTTTCCACGATGGAGCGATCATTGTGAACTCTCGAGCACCAGAGAGGGAAAGGGAGAAGTCAGAGGGAGAGTGTGTCCACGTAAACAGCATGCTTCAGGCCAAGAAAATAGCATGCTTCAGGCCAAGTCCTTTGCAAAGAACAAGAGTGACCAGGAAGGAACCCATCCAGGATCAAGAGGAACAATAAATCAGGGAAACCTGAATAGGGAAGGGCAAAATCAGGGAAAAAGAAGTTGAAATCAGGAACACTTTAAGAGTGGGCAAAATAAAATATAAATCATTCTCTCACTGTATATTTCCTTATGGAATTACATTAACAAACTCTTGCCAGAACAGGCAGTCTGTCTGATCCGTGCTTCATCAGCCAAGGACCAACCTGCTTAACCTCTGTTTCAAGTAAGGAGTAGGAAACTTTTTTTTGTCAACCACTGTACTCAGCTACATTGTTCTCCAGAAGTGATTTACTAGACTTCAATTAGTAAGGATAGACATCTCCTTTTCCTCTAAGGAAAGCCAGATTAGTAAGGCTGGGGCTGCAATTCTGTTCTCTATTTCCCGGTTCTGCCTGTCCAGGTGGCCACATTTCCTCCCTCTTGCAGGCAGAGTGACTCAAAGCACCAAGTTTACATTATTACCATCTCCCAGGATGCTCACTGAACATGGTCTCAAAAAAAAAAATTTAACTGCTTTCAACTTGAAGCTGAAAGGCTTTTAAGCCTTTCTGGGTGAAAAAATACTGGTCATCAGTGCGCAAATTCTTGCTCAGTGCTGATTCTGCTACTAACTTCAATCCATCTTAAGGAATAAAAATCCACACAAAACCCCACAATGCATCCTCTTAGCTTCTAAAATTATCCTGCACTTCCTTCTTTGACATTGTTATGCAGCAGACTTTGATAGCACCTGCCATTTCACTTTCAAAGCAAACAGCATTTTAGTTAGCAGAGCAGCAGCTGGGAGACACAGGAGTGAAGCAGGCAGGCACCTGGCATGACACAACATGGAAAAAGTCACTCAGAAGCATTCCAAGTTTACCTCTCAGACTTGGAAACTGGGAACATATTGCGCAGAGGCAAAATTCATGGATTCGTGAAGGATAAGGAAAGGATGAAGGAGAAAACACAAGAATGCATTCACTACTTCAGAGGCAGCTGGAGCAGCTGCCTGACCTCGGGCTGGGTGGTCAGCGTGGCAGGGCAATGAGAAAACACTCAACACCCAAGGCAAAAAGAAAAAGTCATCCTCACAGTGCCATCAGAAGTGATTTTTTTGTTTGTTTTTGCCAACTCTCTCTTTCCTAGGAACCCAGCCTTGCCCGCTGGGGGTTTGAAGAACCTCTCTTTGCATCCCAGTGGTCACGCATAGAAGTTGTTCTCTCTCACAGAAACTTTACCTTCCTGTCCCTTATGTCAGCACAATTCAAGACTAAGAGTAATGACATCCTTGAGCATGTCAGGGACAAAGCACACAAAGAGAGGAGACAGCTGTAGGAACTAAACAATGAACTTTATCAGGTTCTGAGGACCAGGCTGTCAGCCAAAAAGAGATCTTTTATCAGTTTTACAGCAACCTTGAGGTTTCCCTGAGGAAATGTGCTGTTCTGCATATGTTTACCTTCTGTGAAGTTAAGGGTGGCCAATATACTGTTTCTAAGGTCACTCAACTCTGCTACCATACTTTAGCCCAAGCCTGAACCACCTCAGCCTGAGCTGTTTGGTTCCTGCCCTGCTGTGACAGCACAACCCACCTCATAATTGGTGGCTTAAGCAGCACTTGACTCAGCTCTGCCAGGAGCTCCTGGGCCAGGCAAGCAGCCTTTCTGCTCTTGTGTGTGGTAAAAATTGCCCTTCTGCCTGGGGAAACCACAGATTGCCCCACACCGTGCTCAGGGCAGCAGCACTGCTGCTTGCTGCTTTCCCTTTGCATGGAGAGGTAACCTGGCTGATTTCAGAGTGACATCTTCATAGAATCACAGAAGAGTTTGGACTGGAAGGGAGCTTTGAAGGCCATGTAGTCCAACCTCCCTGCAATGAGCAGGGACATCTTTCACTAGACCAGGTTGCTCAGACCCCATCCAGCCTGACCTTGAATGTTTCCAGGGACGAGGCATCCACCATCTCTCTGGGCAAGCTGCTCCAAAGTTTTACCATTCTCGTTGTAAAATACTTCTTCCTGGTTTTTCGCAGCAAATTCCCAGGAGAAGAAACTACAATCTCCCATCACTCAGGGTGAGGTATGGCAGCAGCAAGACTTGCACTTTTGGCCAGCATCCAGGAGGAAGCTCTTCAGAAGCCATCAGTAGCAACCATTTGTTTCCTTGAGAAATCAAGAGTTTATGTTGCAAACTCAAAACTTCTGGAAATCACTGCCCATTATATTTTATCAACAAATATAGCTCAGACAAGCAATAAACTGTGCCTTTCACTAGTATTGCAAGACCTAGGACACAATCCCATGATGCTCAGCTCCTCTAGGCATGCAGCAGCATTGACACATCCTTTTAACCATATCCAAGTTTCTCAGTATCACATCTGTTAAGAAGAAAAGTGCAAGTTGGTGTCATGAGAAACAAAAATTATTGTGGTTCACACTTAATCTCAAAAGGCCATTTGTATTAAAGAGTACACTGGGTCACTACTGCTTTTCCCAAAGGAATGATTCATGCACTTAGAGATCATGCATGATGCTTCTCTCATTGATTTATAAAAACTCACAAGCACTGTGCTACAAACAAAAGGAATCATGTGGCTTTATGTTCAAATTTGCTTTATTTGACCTCTTTTCATCCAGGGAAATACAGAAAACAAGAGAGACAATGGATCAATAGAGCATGTAACTTTAGATAGAAAATACTTAAGCAACAAACATTACACACACAATAGTTGTAAAAATATAGAACACACTCTTTTGACTGACTGAAGTTATTTTCAGATCTGAACTAAACTGCAGCTGCCGTGGTCAAAAACACTTCAAAAGTTGTTTAGTTCAAAATAAACCCCCCCTCCCAACACTTTAAAAAACCTCTGCAGTCCCCCTTTCTGTACAGAAAGGAAGCAAGGTATAAATAAAAACTACAAAAAAGCCCAACTTGCAATGAAGCATTTCTGGTATCCCAAATAAGCAAAATAATAATAAAAAAGAGAAATAATTAATATTGCACCTACAATAGTGGAGCCAATGTCACCTCTCACATCTCAGTAATACAAGCAGACATACAAAATTTTTTGCCAGACTCTAGAGAAGCTACTGACTCTGTAACCAACAAAATACTTGTTCTGAGCACTGAGTCCTAAGCCTTGCATCTGTTAAATCTTCTTTGTTGATTTTTCAGATTGACAGTTTGTACTCTTAGTAAACATATGACATAAAAAGCACATTCCAAAACACTATGCGCTCTGGTAAGATGGAGTACTGCAGATGCACAAACAAATGCTCACCAACCCAAAAGAAAAGAGATTACTGGTAGTGATCCAAACACAATGACAAACATTCAGATAGAAGGCAGACTGAGAAACACCTTAAACATTAGCACTCATCAGCTGAACAAAAACTCACCAGAGGACCCCCCTGCAGTCCTCCCATCTGTCTCTGCTGTCAGTAAAATGGGCCACTACAAAGGTACACCCAGAAGTAAGTTCGTTTTAGCAAATCTTCACTCTGTGAGGCAGGCACAGAGCCCTGTGAAGGTGCTCGGAGGCTGTCATGGTTTAACCCTAGCCAGCAACTTAGCACCACACAGCTGCTTGCAGTCCCCCAGGAGGGGTGGGGAGACGGTAAGAAAGGTAAGCTCATACTAGCTTCTGTGAAGAAAATTAACTCTGCCCCAACCAAAACAAGCACAGAGGCAGAGGGCACCTCTGGCACAGAGGAGGCTTCAGCCCCTCACAAAGATGAGGAGCTGCAGCGGGAGGGCACGGTTCTCCCGAGCAGCCTTCTGCTGCACAGCAAGAGGCGGGTGAGGCAACTGGAACTTTAAGCCTGGAAATGGCTGGATCAGCAGGCAGCGACAAGCGACTTGGGGTGGCGGGAGAGGAGCTCCAATCCGACCTGGGACCAGAGCAGAATTAGGTCTCAGCTCCCAAGAATAGTGCAGCGTCTTTATCTGCTACCAAAAGCATGGCAAATCAGTAAACTCAGTCTCTGTAAGACTGCCAGCTGGTATTACAGCCACAGTAGTGACACAGGACAGTGAGCTCAGTGTGTGACATCCCACATCCTGAGGTCCCACCATGGAATAATGGCTTTTGGCCAGCTGAGTAATTAATCTGTGTTTGAAAAGACAAAATATCCAAAAATGGATGAAGATGGGGAAGACTATTCTGAAGAGTGCATAAGATGAGCACAAGAACTATTAATAAAGACCACTCCTTTTGACAGCTAAGCAAGGGGTAGGATGGGGTATGAACAGAAAGGAAAGGAAGGATGGAGATGACAATGCTTCCACTACCGGGCTTTGTTTCCACCTCCTCCTCATTTATATATTTAAATTTCCCCCATCCCTAAAAAAACAAACAAACAAACAAAAATAGAAAAAACCACCCCAGGATTAGAAAGAAATTAAATTAATTACTTATGTAAGTAAATTATACAAGTAAATTACTTATGTATTATATAAATTACTTACAACTCTTCTTTCCAACCTGTGGCTGCTACTCCTTTATTTTGTCACCTGTTTGGAGACCTATTGCTCTTCCCCAATAGTTTTGACAAACTTGGTGTGGTTTGGGTCTTGCGATTTTGAGTGCAGCAGGTCTTTCCAGAGAGAGGTAAGCAACACTGTTGTTGACACAATCACTGAGGAAAAGGAGTTGGAATAGCTGGATAACAGTATTAAAAACAGATGTCAGGAAGAGGGTGATGAACTCAGAGTTGTTGCAAGTGAAATTGCAGACAGATGTTGACAAAAATTAAATCCCTCTCTACTGCAAGGCAATAAGGCAGTGGAAGAGAATCCCCAGAGAGTCTGCAGAGCTTCCATCCATGGGCATTTTCAAAACTCAACTGGAAGAAGGCAAATACATTTTGCACAGCAGGAGTACCAAGAGTGGCATGAGCAAAGAAGATTTTTGCCTGGCAAATCTCCCCCTCTGCAGAGCAGCAGACCACATGGTCCCTCCAGTCCGACTTTTTAAGATTAAAAACCCTAGACCAAATAATAAACATCGTGTTAGTTGTTTCAGCAATCAACTCAGCTTCTAAATAGGGCAGTGTATATGATGTCTTTTTCTTTCTTTGCTGCTTCTTTCCAGCCAGTCAAGTCACTGTGTAATGTTGACTTCAGGCTGCTGTCTTCTAATGATCTTGTAGATGAATGGAAATCCTCTAGGATCCTAGAAAACACACCAAAAAACCGGGAAATGGATGAGTCATGGCCATGGTGTTGCTGTCTCAGGTTTTGCTTAGCAGTGTGTTTGCTGCTGGCACAGGAGGAAGAGAAACGCACAGTGGGGAAAGGAGAGAGCCACAGTTACAAAACTGCCCTTTGGTGAACAACTGTAGGACCTTCCCTGCTTTTTTAATTCTGGAAATCACACACACTGCAGAATTCAGAATATGACAGTGAGATAAGGAATATACATAACCCTGAAAGGATTTGTAAACTGTGAAAAGGAAACCAACTTTCCTCACTGGTAATATACCAATAATTAATTAATACACTTATATATTAAGTATATAAATAGTTTGGTATTTCAGAATGTCATTTTGATGCTTGAGATCCAGTTTGTAACTCTACCATTACACGGATTTGAAGACAATAATAAAATACATGGCAACTTTACTTTTCATGAAGAAGAGTATGAAAGAGGTTTCCATCTCCTTTTCCAATAACCCTGCATATAGCCAAAGCATTTGGTAAAGTAGTTTGGAACTGAGTATATGAGTAATTCTTACCAAGAAAGAGAATGAGAAACTGAAACAGTGAGGCAACTATTCACATATCACAGGAGTGATATTTTTCCTCCCTTTCAGCTGCTAGCCATTTTATTTTCTGTTTGTATACAAAGCCCTATTGTTGGAATGAAAGGGAGAAGGAAGGACCAGAAAATTACTTCATGATGACATATGAGCACAAATATGATACACAGGATAGAAATTGTGCTAGTCACACATACTAAAAACCTCCCTGTTTGCAAAGAAAGGTCTTTGGGGTTTAGAAGCATAGCCTTCAACGTCCTTCCTTTAGATGGGCAGGACAAACTCCAAGATGTTTCCTATACCACTACCTTCATCCTGTCGGTAGCAAAACAGGATTTATTTCGTCCTTCCAGACAAAAACCCCAGCCACAGCCCAGGAGACCAGAATTCACCCACATGCCTTTCCCCTCCTTCCTCCTCTGCCACTCCTTTTCCTGGCTCTTCTCCTAAATGGAAAGCAGGATGAGGAGGAGCATGCTTTTCCCAGCAAAACATGCTGAGGGAAAACATGATGAGAAAATGAACAGAGCACTACCCATCCCTGTCCTTCACAATGACAACAGGTAGCACTAAAGTGTGGAAAGCTTGGAATGAGTGTCCATGCTCCCTCTATATATGATACAGACCAGAGGGTAGTGGCAGGCACATTTCTGTGAACAGAAAATTAAGTGGAATTACTAGGGAACAGGAGCTGTCTGGAAGCAGTGTGTGATTAAACCCAGAAAACATCTTCACTTGGGCATTGCAAAATATTATATTTGTGTCTGTGGGAAACCTGATGGGCAGCGTGACAGCAGAACTACCCCTTCACTGACATTTTTGTCATGAGGGTTGTTGTTTGTTTTTTTTCCTTCCTCCCCTCAGTAGCTCTGTTTAGGCCTGTTTGGCTATACTGTTTTTAGACTGCAGCTTTTTTGGGTTTTGGGTTTTTTGGTTGGTTGGTTTGGTTTTAGGGTTTTTTTGGGGTGTAGTATTAAGAAGGGTAAAGGAATGAGGCTGTTGTATATTCACTGCATATTTTTGCTATTTTGCAGGAATTCAAAATAGAACAAATATAATCTCCTACTCACATTAAAGCCACACTTGAGAGGAAACCAAGGCTACTCTAAAATGAGCCTCCCCAGCTGGGATATGACAGCCAGAAACCCATTCCTCTGTGAGCAGGGTGTGTTAGATCCATCTGCCTCATGAAAGTGGGAGTTAGTCCCGAGTTTATAATCTGAAAGTCTGGTATTGAGCAGTCTTTCCTGGAAAAATTATTCTGAAAATTCTCCTAAAACAAAGCTGTTACTATATTAACTATGGAATCTCTTGCTAATAAGAAAACCAGATGTATGTCAAAACAAATCCACTGAAGAAACATGCCAAGTTGTAAGATAAAATAAGACCTGCCATAATTTTTAAGCCAAAATTAGAAGCAAAGCCTCCTCCAAACTGAATAAACACTAGGGAATACTGCTATAATGACTCTTCCAGAATTAATTACTATCTTTACTACAAACAAAGCAACGAAAAGTATAACTAAGTACTTGTTTTTATAAAGTTTCCCAAAGAACTGAAATTCCCTCCATGACTTACTTCCCAGACTTCCACGACATATTTGGCCACCAAAATTTGGGTTTCTAGTACCCACATATTGTAGCTGATCAGCCAAGTTGCTATTTTCCACTTAATAGACCTGGTTCTATACTATTTGTAGCAACTATCAAACTTCAAAAGGTAACAATCACGGCATCTTAAATTCCTATTCAGGGTATATTATCCAGCTCATATTCTACCTGTTTCGTAGTACTTGTGTAACTTATAAAGCACACTGAGGTTCAGCATTTCTTTGGAACACAGATAGGTGGTTGTATTCAGACACAAATAGAATTGTAGAATGATTGAGGTTGGAAAAGACCTCCTAGATCAAGTCCAACCTTTGACTGAATACCACTTTGTCAGGTAAGCCATAGCACTAAGTAACAAAGACAATGTTGCTTACATCTGAGTTCCATAACATTTCCACTTGAAGGAAAACCTGAATGTTTTGATTTCCAAACAGGGAAAACAGATTTCTATGCTGGTGCTTTCTGCAGAATGCAATTTTTGATCTGGCCTAGTCTCTTCTTCTATAACTCCAAGTTTTCTTCTTCCAGGTTAACCTATTCTGTTCAGCTTTCTATCTATTCAATATCATATCTATTCAATTAGAAGCCCCAATTTATTTTTTCCTCTTGTTATAGTTTTTTTTTAAACACAAAAATACTATTTGACTATTTTTGAAGCTTTGCACGTTGCAAAACCTGCATAAGCCACTCAAGAGAGATCAGCATACCAATTCTTAAAAACCAAAGCAAACCAAACCAAACAACAACAACAAAATTCTGACCTTTATATGTGTTTTTGAAATAGCCATTCCTCACAGGTCACCACAAGCCTTTAAAAAAAAGTGTGCGTGGAATTTTATCCTCCTGCAGACTGCTACATCCTGAGAATTAACTATAAAGCTTTTTAATTGGCCAGGCTGAAATATGAGTATCCTGCAAGCCTTGAAATAAGAAACTGATGCTATGGAAAGCATTCAGGTCAAGACATATAAATGACAGGTAAGTCACAGGAAT
Organism: Ptilonorhynchus violaceus; assembly: GCA_013397565.1. Classification (NCBI taxonomy): domain Eukaryota; kingdom Metazoa; phylum Chordata; class Aves; order Passeriformes; family Ptilonorhynchidae; genus Ptilonorhynchus; species Ptilonorhynchus violaceus. The sequence continues at coordinate 259,696 of VZRJ01003222.1, forward strand.
TTATTCAGGCTAATAGCCTGTATTTTGCTCCAACTCAGGCACTTGGCTTGTTAACTGGACTGCTTTATCTTGGTGTGGTCTACAGTTAAGCTCTATTAATTGAATAAGGAATGAAAGGATTTTATTTTTTATCGGAAGAGTAGAACCAAGAAACTTCAATCATGGCTGAAATTCTGCCTAGATTCTTTGCAGCCTGCTCATTGCACCTATATCGAGTGATAGGCACAGCTAGGTTTTCCTGTCTACTTGGCAGAGGATGAAGATGTGAGTTTTCCAGGCAGTGCATCAGCACTTGCCACAAAGGCTGCTCAGTTTGTTTCCAAATAAGTGACTTTTTCACAAATGTTGTGAAGAGACTTCACTTGGCACGTTTTCAGGGAGAACCAAAATGTCTTTATGCTCTGTAACTGGTACGTAAGGCACATTTCTGAGGGGTGGGACATTGACTTTCAGCCCCAGCTCTTGACCTGATTCCCAAGTATCTACCGTGAAGAGGAAGGGAACAACAAAAATAAAAGCAAAGCAAAAACTAACCATACTCTCAGGACACAAGCAGAAGACTTTATCAGAGAAGGGTCCCTCAGCCACCCAGACGAAAAGCTGTTGTTTTGCTTTAAAACCCAGGCATCTTGACAATCCTGGAAAGGCTGTGCTTGTTATCTCAGTGCAGAATGAAAAGAAGTATTGAAAGCCCCAGACAGATCCCGGCATTCTCCAGCCAGTGCTATTAGCTCTCTATTGTGCTGTTGAAAAGGCGCGTCCGAAAGTATGTACGGAGGCGGAGGCGCTGCTCCTCATTCCAGCACAATCTGAGGACAATAGAGGATAACACCAGAAAAGGGCTTTCTGCAAGAAATTAGTGCCTTTTGGGTGAATCAACTACAACCAATGCTTTTAAAAGCAGAAACATATTTTACAGAGGATTAAGGAAAAAACGGACCACCACAAATCCAGACTAGGATCCATAGCTAAGAAGTTTACGGGACTTCCCCATCACAGTACCTAAGATGGTCACTGTATGAAGGAGTACGATCAGCTGGTCAAAATTACTTGATCCAGGTCAGTGCATTACATTTTTGAAACTCAAGACCAAAAAGCAACTGAAGAGATACAGACGATGACTGATAAAACTAGGGTACATTAAAAGAACAGAGATTCAATGACTTACAAGCTCTCTGCAGAAGTCACATCCTGGCATCACAGTTAATTAAAACCCGTGAAAAACGGGAAGGAACACAAACAACTAATGTCATTCAAATCCTGCTTTTGTTGGTAAACTTTAACCCAACAAACTCACACCCACTACTAAACACTGCTCATCTAATTTATTCCCTCTGCCCCCGTGAACAGGGATGTACATTAAGTCTTGACCTTGTGACATGTTGGCACACATAAGGGGCCAGGAATCTTGACATCTTCCCAGGCAGCAGGACATGAGACCCCACTTCTCTTGCTGACACAGAGGGGCTTCAAGCTTCAATTCTTTAGCTAAGGAAGAAGAGGCACAGTGCTTTCAGATCACCTCTGTCTCAAGGACTCTTCTTCAAGGTATGCTTAGTACAAGCTCTTTTGTGTTTGGAATGATTGTTCTAGAATAAAGATACATCTTTCTTGTGAGCATTTCACCTTTTTCTTCTGATCCTTTCAAAAGCAGTATTTAAGAAGTAACTCCTTGCCCTTTAACTCCCAGATTGTTCTGAAAATTCAACAAGAAATTTTCTCTTCTGAATTGTTTATAGGATCAATGGAGGGCTCACATACCTTTTACAATTAAGACATTATATCTGGGGTGTAAGAACTGTTCATTTCTCTTTCTTCTCACTGAGGACTTTTGTGTCTCTGGCAGTAGCAGATTCACTAGATCAACCCCACTTAATAGTTGATGCTGTAGGTCTAAGCTCACAATAGACAAGTGTGATATTCCTCAAAACATTTCTTTACTTTATAATACATTATTGTCCTGAAGCAAGAACCTAAATATTCAGGAATTGAGTTAATGTGTGCTCATGTTTCTCAACAGATTAGCAGAATTTAAAGCCAGACACAGCATTTTGATTCAGTTAACCAAGAGTGAAACTACCAATGACCATCACATTTCTGTGATTTCTGAAGCCTATGGTCTCCCCCCCAGCTCTAATTTTTTTTCCGTTCATTATGTTATTAGTAATTAAGACTAGAGAGTTGAATTGATCCCTAACCAGGTTATTACACATGCAGAGACATTATGCTGACTGCAATTTCTCCTTAATTCATCATTAGGAAGCAGACTCATGTGCCAAATTTGAGCACACTTCTCCATCATATTACCCTGCTTGTCTTAAAAAATACCAAGATGGTGCCATGACCAGCAGGAAATGCTTCCCCTGAGGGGACATCACTCTGCATGAGCGGGTTTCTCTCCAATTTATTTCTTCTGCCAAAAATTATCTGAGCATACTACACTTTGTGGGCTTCCAAGAAAATGTAAGATGAGTGAATTACTTCTGCTGAGACTGCTACCTGAGAGCAAACCATGAGCAGCATGTCCTGCTCTGCTTGGATCCTTCTGTCACAATTTGCAACCTTGTATGGTCCATTGGCAGTGGGAAAACAGCTCTTAAATTTACACGCAATTGAGGCAACCTCTAATAGCTGTAAACATATTATTATTATTATGTTTACTTGTCCAAATGTGACTGTCTCATATCCCCAGTGGTATCTCAACAAAGTCTTATTCTTCTCTGCAGATGAGCAGACCTTATTACTATGGACTCTACGAACACCACCTGTTTCCATACATCAGTGACTCACCACTTCAACTCCTCCAGCATATTATCTTCCTCCAGAACAGCATAATCAGAATCAGAACTATGACGACTATTAAAACCACCGCTACAATCACCAGCCAAAGCAACGAGGGTCCCTCTTCTGTGAAAACAAAACAACAGAAACCCCACAGCAAATTAATCTAGTTTATAGAGAAAAAAAGCAAAACGAGCCAAGAAGATGTGTGATTAATGACTGTGGTTCCTCTGATAGGATGAAAGATATTGCTAAGATCCATGAAAGCAGCAATTGCTCAAAAGAGAGGGTAAACCTATGTATCTTCAACAACAAGGCTACTTGCCCACAGAAAGTGTGAAGAAAAGATGTGCTCATGTTCACCCATGGCAAAGAAAACTCCCATTCCCATACCTCATACAGTGATTGGCATGCACACACAAGCAGAACTTCCCACAAGTCTTAGCACTTTCAGAAGGGTTTTTTTGTTCATCCAGAAAGTTCTTATTTTTACTTTTAAACACTTATCACTGTTGAAAAGACTACATTAATTTTAAGAAAAGACGACAGGCTATGTTTTGATGCCTGCAAATAGCTCTGCCCAACACCTGAGCATAAATGTTCCTGCCTGGTTAGACATTAGCCACTTCATTTGACTCCCATTAATCAAAATGCTAATACAAAGGCTCATTTCAATGTTCACTGACAATAGATGGAAAGCTTTATAAATTAAAATTTATTTGAATCAAGCCAAAACTATTATGTCTTTTAATAAAGCTACGTTGAACTATTCATTTGAATTTCTCTTCCTCTAAGATTGTTAAAACAACAAGCTGTTAGCTGATTTTTTACCCTTTTAGCAAGATATAAAAACAGCCATGGTTTTCTGCTTCCTGAAATACACATTTCTTTTTAAAAGGCCAAAACAAAGGAAAATTTGAGACAGGACAAAAAGATTCAGTATGCTTTTTCAACTAGTGTAATTCAGAATTAAGAACTACTTTGCTTTTGAAAGTTTACAGGGAAGATATTAAAAGTCAGATCTTGCTCTTTACTGCTATTCCTTTAACAATCACTTCTCGAGCATGCAATTTCAGAATTAACCCACAGGTACAAGCTGCTTTTCCTGTCTTGCTAATTTACAAGTGGTCTTCCCTTTAAGGCTCTGGATTTGTAGACACGTGAATTGTAAATCACCCAAGTCAATGCTCCTGTATGAACTAAGAATGGTACTTCAGCTTTCAGTTTCTGTTTCTTATCTGTAGAACAACTGTGAAAGTCTTTCCAGCAGAACAGAATGTTGGAAGAAGAAATACATTAACACTACAAGATACGCAGATGTTACACTACTGTATTTAAGATTTCTGCATAAACCAAATGTATCTTCCACTGACACCCTCCCTGTATGCCTGGAAGTACTATTCCTCCCTGACCATTACTGCAGTGCACATGTAATGTGCTTAGCAAAAGCATCACAGAAACTAAAACAGAATAAACAGGTTAAAAAGGACGGAACATGTACTAAGTTGAACTGAAACATTTGGGTCAGAGATAGTTTGTTATGAATTTCAAAACTTCTGTTTTCATTAAGCAACCCCTGGAGTTTTTATTCGTCTAGACAGATATCAGGTGACATATTTATATTTATTTTCAGGCTGTTATAAAAAATTATGAAGGCCTGCGTGAAAACTGAAGTTCAACTTGCTGCAACATGCAAGGTGCCTCTAACACCCATATCTCCCCAGCTGATTAGTCTCGCTTTTTTTCCCTCTTGGATAGGACTCCAATGTTATTGCCTCAAAGACAGCAATGAATGCAAATAGGATTTCCTAACACCCACACCCCCTAATTCCCTCCTCTTCCCAGAATATTCCTATCCAAACATGCTCTTGCAAAACATGGAGGCCAAGAGAATGCTAACAAGTTGCTTGTACTCTTCACCTACCTCCTTTTATTTTCACAGGTAATTCAATTTTTTCTTTTGTGTTGTTTACTCTGCAGGTCAAATCTGGTTCACTGATGCTCTCAGTGTTGTAGATTTCCAGCTTACTGGTGATGGACACAATCCCATTGTTGTGCGTGACTGTCTTCTGTGTAGGGGTAGAATTGAACAAATTGTTCCAGGTGATGGTGGGCTCTGGGAAGCCATCAGCATTACAGGTGACTATCAAATGACCTTCAGAAATGTTGTACTGGACAGATGCATTGAGAGCTTTCAACACACAAAGGAGACAATTCATCACCACAGTGAGCACCTGGTCATAAGCAGTAATAGCAGCCTAATCATTATGAATCAGAGCAAGGCTTACTGGATTCACAGTCCAATGGCAAGAAGAGTTCATTGGCTCAGGTCCCCTCTATGCCTCAATACTCCTTCCCCCATACTGAAGTTACATACCCCAAAGATTCCACTCAATCTGAAATCCACATATTAAAACAATCTGTTAAGTAAAACCATTTCTTGGTCCTGTCTGCTAATTCCCTGTCAACGGTAGGGTTTGGCACAACAGCTCACAGCACTGGGGTTGTACCTTGCACCAAAAGGAAACTGCAATGGGCAGTGTTGGTTTGCCCAAGTTCCAGGTGGGACTGCTCAGGGGCTTCCAAAGATCCCACTCCTTGCTTTATAGCTGCTACTCAAGGAATAACAAACCAGAGCCAAAACCACCACAACAGTCCTGAATATGACCCACAGAGTCTTGCTCACAGCAGTAGTGCTCTGTTTCTACATCCCGTTTCTCCAAAGGATGCTCCTATCACTGCAGTTCTTGAATCTTCACAAGGAATTCCTGTGGATGAGAAAACACCTCTTATTTCATTAGAGATATATCCCTGCAGAGAACCTCACCAAAAACACTCAGGCAGGTATCTCCCGAGAGGGAGCCTGAAGGGTAAGAATTGAAGAGACACTTGTAACATCCTGAATCATCTATTCTAGTGTCCCAAAACGTTATGCTTGTCTTGTTGAGTTCCAGACTTGTGAAATTCACTCGGTCTTGATAAGGCTTCTGAATCTTTAATCCATTTGTTTTGCTGTATGTAGCTATATTAATTTGTTGATTTACTAAGTCCTTTTGCCACGTCACTTGCAGAACATCCTTGGGTTCTGTCAGGGCACAGCTCAGAGTCACATTCTCGCCCATCCTTACTTCGGTGAGTTTAGCCCACGTAACCACTGCAATGACAATGAGTAGTTAACAAAATGGGCAGGTAATACACAGATTCAGAAGCCTAATGTTGATTCTAAGACCTGGATTGCCCACAGACACAACAACTCCTTCAATTATGTTTCCATGGTTTTCCCCCACCAAAAAGTCCATCTCCTGCATACTCCTAGAAATCACTGCAGTTATGTTGATTTACATTGGCTGAGGCTTTAGCTTTCTTCTAAGCTACTCAAAAGAAAAAAAGATTTACCCTATTCCTGTATCCATACCTGCAGACTTCCCTCTTAAATTTTACTAAATCAGCTCATGGCTTCCCATTCTCAGCAAATACTCAGTTTTTGCTTCCTAAGAGCTAGAGGAAGATTGAATGCATAAGGGAAGTACACGCAAAGCCGTTATCAGAGAAGTAAACAGCAAAATGGCTTAAAAAGACCTTCTGAACTGTAATTCAGAGTTCACAGTGCATTTGAGATGGAGGGAATGAAGTTCTTTAGGGGACACCCCGCTATGGGAAGCTGTGAACTCAGGTTAACTACAGTGTCCAGTGTCACTGTAGACAGATATGGGATGCTTCTGGTCCCTCCTATCTCTAATGCTGCTCCAGGAGGTTTTGTGTCACAACTACCAGCTCCATGTCCCTGTCTCAGCTATGTAATGTGTCAAAGAGCACCAGCAATCTGTATCTCGCCTATTTTTGTCTCTTGCTCTGTGGAAGCCTCGGGAATCTGAAACCAGTTCCCCAAACATTTTCAAGCAGATTCAGGAAATTCAACTTACCATTTGCCTTTCCAAGCCCAGAACATGCCAAACACAAAATCAGAGCTCGTAAAGTCATTTTGGAAGAAAAAAATCTGCTTTGCCTGAAGAAAGACGAGAAGAGACGACAGATCATCTTCTGGTGATATCATACATTCAGGGTGCAAAGATTAACAGTAGATTTCTCATGAGAAAAAAAAATGTAGTTCTGCGGTCAGACAGCAAGATTTGACAGGTCTTATTTCCCTGTTTCTTGTTCAGTCACTCAGTTGATACAGCGACAATACAACTGAATCGGAGACCTGCCCGGAACTGAAGCTGGTGTTATATTCAAGTGGAAACATTATCTTGCACAAAATACCTCTGTAACACACTCTACCCACTGCTGAGTTTTTTGCCAATGTCTGCAAAACTAGCTGATCCATCTTGGGACTATCTTCTGTCAAAAATGTAAGCAAAGCCCAACCTTTTAAAGATTTTCACAACATGCAAAAAAAAAAAAAAGAGAGAATCAAGTGCAAAGCATTTTCTATGTTGTACATTTTAAAAAAAATGTAGGGCTGGTTTATAAATAAGTAAGTTAGTGGAAGAAAAGGAATGTATTTAAAAACAAATTCCCAGCAAACCAGTGTACACATCACACACACACACAACCAGCAGCCTGCCTCTAAATTTTAAACACACTGTGCTAAAACAACTCCCGATACAACTCTGCAGTTGCCAAGCACAAAGAGAGATCAAGTTGTTATCTGTAAAATCTGGAAACAAGACCCCCTCAGCAACGAGTCCAGTGACGAGTTTGAGTAGTTAGGTATTCGAGCATGGCTCTAAGAAATTCAGACAGATACTCCTAAAAGCAAGCAGAAATCAAGGGCGAGCATAGCAAGCCAAAAATACCAAGTTACGAAATTGTTTATAAAGTGGTGACAAACATGCCACACCTGCAGGCAAGCAGAGTTTTCACTAACAACCTTCTGCCTCACTGCTTTAGTTCCCGTTAAAGCCTTTAATGCACACATCGCATACAGCCGGGGCAGCGACAAGATTTCGCACAAGGAGGAACCAGCCCATATCGCGTAGCTGTACCGGGCACAGGAAGAAAAAAGCCCCTTTAGGTCACAGCCCCAATCACGGGTACTGCAGGGGGTGGAAAAAAACCCAAAAAGCTAACAAACAGAAGACAAAGAAAACAAAAAAAGGCGTTAAAGACTGGGGCAAGTAAAGCGCAAATCCCAAAGCGCACCTCGGAGGGCTCCCGAGCCACCGGCTGCGCCCCTCCCGGGACCAAGCGCTCTTCCGCCACTTTCCGGGAAACTGCTTCAGCTTTAAAGAAACTTTTACCCCCAGTAACTGCTGGCGTCACAAAGGCTTCAGAAGGCAGCTGCTGACCGAGCCCGGCACCTGGAGGACCCTCCCGGTTAGGAAAGACGGAGCAAGGCGCACTCGGCAACAGCCCGGAGCAGTTGTCGTGCGCGATGAGCCTTGCCTCCCCCGGCATCTCCCGCCCGCCCCTTGAGCGCCGAACCTCCCCGGGGCAGCGTCCGTGCCCTTCCGTTCATCCCGGCGGCGATGTCAGTCCGCCCCGCAGGGCACCCGCGGCACACCTTCCCCCGAAATCCACCTCCAGCCTGGGAATGCGAACGGGGACGGCGGCGGAAGGGATGATTGCTCCATTTCTTGGACTTGCTTATTGTAAAGCTTCACTGGAAGTCGCACAATATACCAAGGTTTTGCTAAACCTGGTAACGGATCTTTTTTCCTAATTATTCTAATATTAATTATTCTAATATTATGATTTCACCCAGGGCTCCTGATCAGGCAGGAAAGCTCCTGAGGTCAGAAGATGTGTGATGGGGGACAGAGGTGTCATCCCCAGCCAAACCTCTGGTTACATTACACAGGTGTTAGCCCATCCATTTTCTTATATACCTGAATGGCCCCTACCGTTACTAGAAAGAGATGTATTGAGTAAATTAAATGCACAAATTACTGGAAATCGCCTGGCTGGCAAAGCAGCCAAGGAGGATGCTGTTGGGGACATCCTGTTGGTCTTACCGGAGAAATACCAGCATTTGGACAAAGAGGCTGCTGATTATCAGGCTGAAGATAAGAAATAGACAAAACTGTTAGATGCTGAAAAGAGTCCTGAAGGATGGTGGATTACACCCAGCTGTAGGTGGCCATGTTCTGGAAGGAAGGCTTGTTTCTCTTCTGCCAGGTGACTTGGAAAGCATCGATCCTGAGAGGGAAGTTGCAATAGAAATTTGCCTCCCCACCAAGGGTTGCTACAATGATGCTATGGGATTTGATGGTTTCCTTCAAAGCTAGGAACAAAGCAAACACCAAAATCAGGGCAAGAGGAAAAGCAATTAACTCAGGGAAGGCTATAGTGCCTCAAAACATCCAGTCATTGTTCCCATCTTGCAGATCTCTGGAGCAATTAATTCCACCATGAGGCACACTGGGAGACCTCAGACACCCTGGTCTCCCAGGGGGCCATCACATCATTGTCCTCTGCTGTACATTTCCCATGGAGAGGAGGAAGGCAGCATGGGAAAGGAGGGCAGGCAGGCTCCTTAGCAAGCACAGCAAGCACCCAGCAACAACAGCTCTCACTCCCAAGAGCTCTCCTGCTCTCCCCTTGCTGGCACCTGCAGGGCTGTGGGGAGGCAGAGCAGCCCAGGGCACCCCACAGGCAGGAGGCAGCACAAAGGGCTGCAGAGGGGTATCCCCCTGCTCCAGGATCCCTTTCAAAGACAGGGAGTGTACAGGCAGAACACACAGCTTGTGTGCAAGGACAAACTGACCTGTGCTCTCTCTGACCAAGCATTCTCCAGTTTGGCTGCTGCTCACTCATCCCCACGTTACAAGCTACTGTTCCAGGCACCACTTAGTATGCCTCAGTCAGCACGGTATCCGTGTGTCTGTGCTTGCTAGGAAAGGCTGGTGCTGCTCCAGAGTTATCCTGGTGTGGGGAAAGGGCTCTCCACTCACCCATCGCTGGTTCCAGTCGCTGGCAGCCTCCACAGAGCAGCAGGTGGCAGATTTCAGCCCAGAAAAGCAGGGGCAAAAGCTTGGTGGGACAAAGCAATTGTCTGGGAAAGCTCATCCCTTTCCCCATTTCCTTCAGAATGAGGCTGGTGAGCCCAGGGGGGCCATTGAAGACTTTGGTGCCTTTTTGTGAGCGCGCTCTTTGAAGGCCAATCAGCAGCACCAGGCAGCAACTCTCTCATCCAGGGCCCTGGTGAATCTCCTCACCCCAAATGTGTTTGCATTTCCTAATTATCACAAAACCAATAATGACTGGAGGTCACTAACCTGCCAATAGTCAACAATAAAATGTTGAGTACTACACCAAAGCTCTGCCTCTTTTCTGGATTGTCAGCCCAAATAAACACAGAACTCTTTTTTTCCCCCTAATATTAGGCTGTAGGAAATTAGCATAAAAGATTCAGTGAAAGAACTCACTAAAAGGGAAGATCATTTTTTTATACAGACTCTCTAGGCAAGTTCATCTGGCCAGGATCTCCCAAGTGCCTCTTTACCGATGATAAAAAAATTATTTTGGCCTATATCTCTTATATAATTGGGAGTGGTCTTTTGCTTTCATTGCTACCTTCCTGTAGGGTGGAGAGGAAAAGGGGTAGCAGGAGTGATACCAGGCAATCTTGCTGCCATCTTCCTGTAGTTACATTAGGGTCTCCCACTGATAAGTTATCCCTGTCGTAGTTTTATCAGGCTTGTCGCAGGCTTGACAGAAACAGCCCATTTCCCAAAGTGATTAATTAGAAATAGCATTTTTAGCATTCATTACGGGACATTCAGTGTCTGCCCTTTCCTCAGCTGCCTTCATATACACATACACACACACACACATTCATACGCTGTTCATACCTGTTGCAATATTTATCTTGCCAGGCTCTAGCAGGTCTCCTGTTTGAAGCCATCATTGCTCACAGGAAAAAAAAAAATCAAACAGCACAATTTCAAGCCCCTGCCAAAATTAATTGACAAAGATGCCCACATAAACCCAGAAACTCATTTTTATTTAATACACAGATGTGTGGGAATATTTGGAGCAATGCTACTAAATTGTCTTAAGAAAGAGAGTGATGTTTGCATCTTTCCCCAGTCATCCCAGGCTCACCTTGTGTTTACCTCGCCTGGTCTGCTGCTCTCAGTACCTCAGTGCACCAAGGAGTGCCTTTTCACCTGTGGAAACAGAAAGTTTCTGCTGCCCCCAACAGGTCAGGTCTAATTTTTGCTGAGGTCTGGAGGTCAGGGCAGTGTCTCTTCCAGATGGGTAGAGCTGTACTTGGAGACATCTTCCCCACCACTGTGCTTGATTCAGTGCAGCCTTTTTTCCCTACCAACTAACTAACCAAAGCCCCTTGGCTTTTCTACAAAATTTCAACATTACCAGTACCTTTATTTCCACCTTTCCTACTGTCTCCTAGGATCAATCCGTAGGTCTTGAATCACTTAAATTTCCCTCTGTCAGCCTTCCCCTTTTTGTTCCTTCCAAAGCAGGTCAGCAACCAACCTACTAGTTTTTTGAGACTGATGTACCTACACCCTTCCCACCCTTTTCGTTTTAATGAGAAAAATGTGTTAGCAAGTCTCTGGTGCTCATCTGCCTTCACTACAGTTGAGGGGTTTTTAGAGGGAACTCCAGAGAACTGCACACTACACAGCTTAAAATAAATTTATCCAGAAGTGCCCTGTGCCATCAAAGCAACAATAGGAGGGGAATCACGGGGAAATTTTCCTGCTCTTATTTCATGAAAATAAAGGGGACATTTGGGGGATTTGAGGGATATTTTATAGTAACTCACATCTACTGGGGTGGAAAAGTTCTTATTACCTCTTCAGTGGGCTGGAGAAACCTTGAGAAGAGAGAAGAAAATGATAAAAGGGTCTGGAAAATAAGAGGGGTGCTTCTTTGGAAGAGAGGGAATAAATTAGAGCTGAGCAAGGAAAGGACAGTACCGAAGTAGTAGATAAAGACTAGGGGTAACCTCAGGGCAGGGAGAGGCAAATGGAAAATTCTCCAGGCAGACCAGCAATAGTAAGAGATTAAAAATATTTTTAGAGGAGAACAAGGCACAAAAATCCCCTTCTGTCCTATTCTGTGTTCTCATATCAACTGTTTCTTTTCACAGGGACTTGGCTCAGCTCAGCAATCTTTGCTAAGTTTTACAGTGTTTATTGTACGTTACGTTCTCTGGAGCTGGTTGCGGCCAAGGTGACACAGATTGTCTGGTATGAGAAAACCTTTGAAACTGGCGAGAAAGAGAGTAATTAGAAACCTCTTGTCCTAAAATCCAGAGAGGTCAGTGTTCCTCTCCTTTTATTTATTCACCTGTAATACACCCTGCATGCTGGTGGAAGAAGCAATCTAAAATTGCTTCTGTCAAAAATGAGGTCTGTTTATTCTTTCCTCTGCCTTCTAGGTGGATACATTCTGCTATTAATATATTTCTTTGTTCTTCCCTTGATTTCTGGACTACTGACCTCTTATAACCAAAGCCATTTGACCCACTAGCCACTGAAACCCATACAGGTTTAAGGAAATGGATATGATACAGCTGATGCAAATTGCCATTATTTAACAGGGAAAATAATAAAAAAAAGACTGTTAAAAGGCTTTTAAGGTGTTAAATATGTGAATGGGGCTATCTTCACAGTTCCTGGGATATGAAAATCCTGAAAAGCTCCCCTTGGGGTTGTGTTTTAAGGAAGTGGAAAAGGGGGAAAAGGCGACACCCTGATGTGAAAACAACTTGTTGAATATTGTAATCCTTGGTGGCCAATGTATAAACTTAACAGTTTGTCACAAAAAGTGTCCTGTTAATGGTACTGCAAATTATAATACCATTTTGCAACTAATGCTATTTAGTAGAAGGAATGCAGTGGAGCACTGTACGTTGATTTATTTTTCTTGATTTGCAGAATAATCCTGATTTGCAGAAGGAAAGCATGCCTGTGCCTAGCAATCCAATGGTGTTAGCAGTAAAAGAGAAGGGATAAGCCATTCAAAAGGTGTTGCTCTGCTTGTAGTACAGGTAAACATTGTATTAAATACAGGCAGATAGAGGATGTCAATTTATTAGTGTATAAGGGGAGACTGGATCGAGGAAGAGGAGCACAGGGAGTGGAGTGGGTGTGGAGCTGGAAGACAAAAGTGACCACAGTAGTGAAAGTTTTAGTCCATGACAGGGCAGACAAGGTGGGGGGGGCACACAGCACCCACTGCAGCAGGTGGTAGGAGCCAAGGGATCCATAATTGTTAAGGTGTCATATGTACATTTGTTTTTCACACACAGACACACACACACACAAGTGTGACTTGTTACTTAGTGATCCTATGATTTTAGCTTAGAGAAAGATCAAGATAAGAAACCTAAACAATACTTCTGGGCTTGTAGTATTGGGAAATGTTGTACAAAGTACGGCTGTGGAAGAGTGGGGTTGAGAAGGTCAGTGAGGGTCTGCGAGAGGCCACGAGGGGCTGACAGAAGAGATGAGGCTGCAGCTGGGGAGTTTCCTCCAGCTGCAGGCAACAGATGCATAAATAGTCAAGTTGACAGAGGAGTAGAAGAAAAGATTTTGGGTTTGGAAACCGATGCAGGGTTTAATCCCACAGCACGGACTTGTAGGGAAGACCCAGAGAAAGTTGTGAAGGTATTTAATGATTGGATACATTGTTCCTAGGAATTTGAGTAAGTTGTTAGAAACAGCGTGGAACCTGTACAATAATTAGGAGCGAAAGCTGCGTTAGCAGAACTGTGCTGGTTTTGGCTGTAAACCAGCAGGGGAAATTAACCCCACACCGAATACCTCGAGAGATTTTAGGTCAAAATTACAATTTTAATAAAAAAGGTTAAAATAAATGCAGTAATACAGAAACATCTGCTTAAACAAACCAACAGAGTCATGGTACAACCTGACACCCTGTTGANGGTCCTCCGATGGGGTTCACGTTAATTAGTCAGGCTGGGTGGTGCTAATGGGCCATTACCTGAGATCAGATAACCAGGGTGGGTGGTGCTTGCTGTCGGCTGGAGTGCTTATCTCAGTTGAGATAAGGAGTCCCAGGTGTGTAATTATGAAATTTATCCAGCTTTTGTGGGTGGTAATAGAATATATAACTAACCCAGGACAAGAACAAAGCCCAAAAAGGGAGGGGAATCATGGGAGAGAGGCAGAGAAGGAATTGCAGGCAGTTGGACAAAGATCTCTGTGCTATTTGTAAAGGGAAGGGCTACTGGAAGAGAGAATGTCTGTGGGGAAAGGAACAAGCAGGAGCTGCTGGAACCTGGACTTCACCCAGGGCTCCTGATTAGGCAGGAATGCTCCTGACATCAAAAGATGTGTGACAGGGCCAGAGATGTCAACCCCAGCTGAACCTCTGGTTACATTAGCACTGGGGAGTGAGAAAATAGATTTCTTAGTAGATAGAAGAGTGGTGTATTCAGGTTTAGATATGCTGGGGGAAAATGACTGGGGACCCTATGGACAGGTAACTGGGAATAAAATTAGAGGAAACTGAGGAATTATATTGGCATCTTAAGAGAAGTTATAACAGCATGGAAATTATAGGGCAAATCACAATTGCTGCTCCCTGGCTGGAATGTGGTTGGCATGACTTGTGTACTGCACACACGCAGCTGCTGAGGGGCATGGAATAGAGGGTGGAGCAGAGTGGGGACACTGCAGCCAGGCTCTGTGGAATTCCTTGCAGGGAAGGAAACTTGATGGTACTTTGCAGCTGATAAACTGCATAGCATCTGTCAGCTGGTGGAGATAGGGGAAGATGTCCCACTGCTGAGCCACCAACTGTAGCAAAATTCCTCTCCTTAGATGAACTTGCTTCATTAAAGCCTAATAATAATATTAATGCACACCTCCATCCCAAAGTTACCTGCCTCTGAGGTACAACCACCCCTCACTGGGCATGTGCTCTATATTCTCTTCATCTGTATCTTTAAAATCAAAGTGAGAGAATTTTACACCAAAAAGTTACAAAGGCATGTACGACTAGAGTCACTCAAGTTCCACCTAAACACAGAGAAATAGTATAAGAACAGGTCAAGAATGGGGGAAAAGGTAGGGAAGACTCCATCGTAACTGCTGGGATCAGTCAAGGGGCTGAACCTATCTTCTTCCCCCCCTAGGGATGCCTACAGGGTAAGAACCATAGTCTATGCATGCTGAACATTTTATTGGGGATTAGAGCTTGTCTGTATATTCCTTCAAGCATATTCGTGCAGTCGGACACTCTCACCAAACCTTAACCTGTCACGATTTTTTATTAATAAAGAGTGTTATTCCATAAACTGTCGGTGTGAATCCTTCGCGGGCGTGGGCAGTCGCCAGCAGCAGGTCACACACTCTAATAAAGGGGAAGAGCTGCTGAGGGGTCTCCCTTACGTTGCTGGCGTTTCCCTGACTAAGTCAGTCGAACCACCTCCAATCCAGTAGGACTGCTCAGTGAAGGGTCCCCCTAATGGGATGCTGACAGACTCGAGCACAAGGGTCTCGACTGTCCTGAGACACTTAGAGATGAATTAAACACTAAGGGTTGAGTAAATCTGTCCACACCAAGGGTCAAGGAAGCCTCCTCTTTTCACGTGACATACACATAAAGGAAAATTTAGTCAGGAAACAACATTGTTGGTGTGACAGAGAAAAAGGAAAATCGGCCTTTCTTTCAACCATTTAAATTTGGAGTTGGTAAATGGGTGTTAGCCCATCAATTCCCTTATATCCCTGGATGTCCCCTACCATTACTAGGAAGAGATGTATCAAGTAAATTAAATGCCCAAATTACGTTTGAAAAATGAAAAAATCCAAGTTTCTGGCTGCAGGTTCCTCTGTTACAATGAGCTGGTTGGATTTGTCCTGGGGCTGAGGGATTGGTGCAGCACTGCACGGGGCTGGGCCTGCTCAGGTGAACTGTTATGTGGAAAGGCTTTACCCCATAACTGGCAGGGTACTTGCACTTTAGGAGATTTACTATTTCACAAGGACAAGGGACTCGGGGCCAGGAAAGAAAAGAGGTTATCTGTCAAACCCCTGAGCCCCTCTTGAAAAGTCCCTCTTGAGAACTGAGCCTGAATGCAGGAAAGCCTTTCAGGAACTGAAATTTGCTCTAATGACTCTTCCTGCACTGGGACTACCGGACTTAGAAAAACCTTTTGAGCTGCTTGTGCATGAAAGGCTCCATTTGGCAATGAGGGTGTTGACACAACAACTGGGATCCTAGAAGAGCAAAGGATGGCCAGCCTGCCTCAGGGCAGTAGTGGCAACAGTCCTCCAAATCCTGGAAGAAAAAAAATTAACCCTGGGACAAAAATTGGCTGGTTTTGTGCCTCATACAGCTATAGGGGTGTTGGAATAAAAAGAAGGACACTGGTTATCACCAAGCAGGACGTTAACATACCAGGCAGTACTGTTAGAACAGGATGATGTGGAGTTAAAAGTAACTAACTTCTGAATCCAGCAGTGTTCTTAACAGGTGACCCGTAATGAGGGGAACTGGCCCATGATTGTTTGCAGAGCACTGAATAGGTGTACTCCAGTTGAGATGACCTACAGGACACTCCCTTGGAAGAGGTGGATTTGGAATTCTTTGTGGACAGGAGCAGCTTTGTGAAAAACGGATTCTGAACAGCCAAGTAGCTCAGTGGTAACTCAGCATGAGGTAATAGAAACCAAAACACTAATCCCCAACATCAGCTCAGAAAGCAGAACTGACTCCATTGACAAGAGCATTGCAGCTCTCACAGAATTAGACTGCAAATATATGGACAGGCTTAAAATTTGCTTTTGGAGTGGTCCATGCCCATGGAGCCATTTGGAAAGAGACAGCTGTTAACCTCCCAGAGATACCTGTGAAACATGGACAAATAACAGAGAGATTGTTAGAGGGGCTGCAGCTACCTCGAAGGGTGGCGTTAATGCATTGTAAAGCTCATCAGTCTGGACAGACCCCAGTAAACACTGGAAATCACCTGGCTGACAAAGCAGCCAAGGAGGACGCTGCTGGGGACATCCTGTTGGTCTTAACTGAGAAATATCAGCATGGACAAGGAGGCTGCTGAGTATCAGGCTGAAGATGAGAAATTGGCAAAACTGTTAGATGCTGAAAAGAATATTGAAGGATGGTGGATAACACCCAGCAAACAGGTAATAATTCCCCAATATCTTATGAGGAAAATTGCAGGGGAAAAACATACAGTAACTCATTGAGGAATAGAGTCTATGGTAGAAGCATTGAAGCCTCAGGTTTTGAGCATATGAATGACTGGTATCATAAAAAGCACATAAAAAGTGCCAAACATGTTGAAAGAACAATACACATCGAATTAGATGGCCTGCACCCAGGGCTGTTAAGAAAGGAAATAGTCCAGGAGGCTGTTGACAAATTGACTTTGCAGAGGTGTCATGGCAAAACAGGTACAAGTATTTATTGGTATTGGTAGTTACCTTTTCAGGATGTCCAGAAGCTTTTCCTTTTTGCGCCAACAAAGCTAGTAAAGATTGTGCTGAAGAAAATTATGCTGAGGTTTGGAGTGCCAGTGGGAATGTCATCAGACAGAGGTTCACATGTTGTCATTGAAATAGTGCAAAGCCCAGCTAAAACATTAGGGGTAAAATGGGACCTGCACACTCCATGGAGACCTCAGTCGAGTAGGAAAGTAGAAAGAACAAACCGGAGTCTAACAGAATATGTTATATCCCATGGGAAGGTGTTGTCTTCTCTCCACAGATATGTTGTGCTGGCAGCACCCACAACCCTGGGCATCACAACCCATCCATACCAACCTGGAGACTGGGTATACCTCTAAACCTGGACCAAAGAACCTCTCTAAGAAAAGTGGAAAGGACCATATCAAGTGCTGCTGACCATCAATACTACTGTGAAAGTGCAAGGAGTAGATGCATGGCTCCCCAACTTAGGATGGTGTTGTGAGTCTACGCTGGACACGTCAGCGCATCCACGAAAGGTTATTCTTAAGGGAAATTAGCATTTATTTTCATAAGGAGAAATATGGATATTGAGGAAAACGGAAAACTACACGGCAAGAACAGGCTCAAAGCTTAAACAGTAAAAGAGTTTTATTATTAATAGAATGAAAGTAAAAGGAATAGTGAAAATTAAGGCAAATCTCCAGACACCCTTTCTCTTCCCGATACTTCCCAACCTTTCTCACCGGTCGTGCCAGGGAAAGTAAACATAACATGAAGTTTTAGTCACTATAATTAAGAGTCCTTGTTGCCGTTTATGGAAAAGAGTTCCTTCTGCTGTGCCGAGGGATCCATTCCACGGAAGATAGCTCCCTGCACAGTTTCTTCAGTGTGGTTCCAAACCTTTACAAAACACCACAGCCCGCCCAGACACTGCTGTAGTGAAAATCACTCTCATGAGACACTCGCAGTCTGTGGGTCACTGGTCCAATGGGGTCAGTCTTTTTAAGAACGAGTTGTTCCAGCCTAGAAGTAAAGTCTCTCTCTCTCTCTTTCACAATCTCCAAAGCCTTATCATCAGCTGCTCATGACATAAAGTGCTCTTATTCATGGGCTGCTCATGAATTCCACATCCCCCCATGCTTCTTAATGAATTACAGAGAAAAACAGTGTGGTTCTATTACAGTCTCACCACGGCTTACAGAAGAAATCAGTTCCAATGGTAAAATGGTGTCTCGTCTGGCATTTCCTCCTTCTCCTTCCATTTNAATTCCACATCCCCCCATGCTTCTTAATGAATTACAGAGAAAAACAGTGTGGTTCTATTACAGTCTCACCACGGCTTACAGAAGAAATCAGTTCCAATGGTAAAATGGTGTCTCGTCTGGCATTTCCTCCTTCTCCTTCCATTTGGCCTGTTGGTCACCATGTTTTCTTCCCCTCACGTGACTTGCTTCCCTTTCTCTCTGACTTGGAAGAGAAATTAATATCTGCAGAAATACCTGCAGGAGAGTCTTATGGGATTCACACCCGGGAAAATACTCGCCACCTCTCTCTCACCGGCCCTACACTGTTCTCTGGCCAGTATCGGCGCCCAGCTGCACTGCACTGCCCGAAGAGCAAACAACTGTTGGTACTTAATGTTATAGTCTCACTCATGATCTTAACCACTTGTTACAATGCATACTGTTGTATAGACTAGGTCAGTACAATAAGTGGATATAAAACTTTAAAGAAATTAGATTAAACCCTCAAATTATAATTTAATTGTATTGAAGTCTCAAAGGGATGATTTGTTACCAAACAAGTTATATTACTTTAAAAATGAGTCTATGTAGCAGTGTAGGAAGATGTTGGAAAATTCTTTTTAACTGTAGCACAGTAGTGTTTGATCCCTCTATCCATGGTAATGCTTAGATTTGTACCATATAGAGCTTAGTACAAATGCCAGAGATTAATATGGCTTTTTTTTAATTCTCTACATCTGCAACTAATAGTCTTGTGCCAGCTATTGCTTTCTCATTTACCTTCATCAGTGATATGTACTAGAACATCATAGTTTTGAGAACAAGGCTTGTGTGTCAGAGGAAAGACTGATAAGAGAAGTACATTATGATGTGACAGCATATTTGAGATACTCTCAAGGAAGGAAGACTCATTAGAAGATTTGGAACAATAAAAGGGAAATTTGGGGACTGGGATGTTCCCAAACAACGACCAAAGACCCTATACAGACCTCTACTCAAATCCAAAAAGTCCATGGAAATAATTGGCATATAAGCATGTATTCAGGAAAGACCTCTTTCTCCAGGAGAGCAAGGGAAGTACCGAAACCCAATGCCCAGTTCTTTCTGCCAGTCCCTTTCAACATTTTCTCTGACTGTGGCTGCTGGAAGTGTCCACTGAGGGACAACCCTCAGAGAGTCATT